>JAHZMW010000443.1:0-37361 GCA_027743745.1 Alloscopus bannaensis
AGATTGCATAAACAAAACAATCAAAATCTTCTGATGCTGGAATGTGAAAATCGCAACTGGGCTTTTAGAATGCAAATGTCTTGTACAGTACACAATATTATGCGAATGACTATTGTATGCTTCATTATTATATTTCATTCCCGCCGATGCGTCGAAGTATTTTGCAATGTATTTTGTATTTAAAATACATCCCAGCATACTTTTACGAAAATACAAAATACAAAATACTTTTATGAAACTCGTTTGCTTGAAAATACAAAATACAAAATACAAAAAAGTATTTTAAATACGTATTTAAAATACATAGTATTTAAAATACATGTATTTTGGACAACCTTGTCAAAATGCTGAACCTTTTTCCACATCTCTTATGATTAAATGGTTGAGTAATGATCGCGAAGAAGTTCCATTTCAAGATTGTATAGCCCGTTGATTTTTCAATGTACTTCCTCCGTTGGTGATGCAAAATCCTCGCTGCGTGGTTTGACAGGATGATTTGATGCTTTCAGTTCCAAGAGTTGTTTTTCCACAAAGATCGATTCCACAATCACTACACTTTCAACTGGACAGGAAACGCTGAAAATTGAGGAGAACACTGCAGTCCGCGGTTCTCAGAAGACAAGAAAACGAAACCCTGCTTTCTCTCCTAGTGATGGTTATAGAAAGTCTTTACCAAGTCTGTAAAGAGTCTTGGAAAGTTGGGAACATTCTCATGGTTTTGTTGTATAAACTTCTTTTATCTGATAGTTGTGAAGACTTTGTTGGGTGAAGGACTCGGATGTATCCAAACATGTTTTTTTGTCTCCGGAAGGTGATTCTTGTTCAGGATTAGTTTTTAAACCTTTTATTTTAATACCCAGCTTAATACAATAACTCATTTGGTCTGTTCCGGTGCGTAAAAATATGGCAGACTTTTCCAATGCATCACTAATTTATTCGGGCAATTTATTACTGGTGTGTGTATTTATACCATTTCATATACGAGTATGTATAATATATATCACCAATTTCGCTTCACATCAAGCAAAATGCGATATAACTTTGTAACACATATAACAGTTCGCAATGACTCCCGTCACAAACGCCAGACCCCGAGCGGGTTGCGGAATGTAGTAGACAGCGTAAACAAAGGAGTGAGCGATCCGGGACGTGGCAAAGATTTTGAAAACAAGGTTCGCCGTGTAGGGCTCCGGGCTTGTGTACAAAATAAAACCAATAATTAGTTCGGCAGCCAAAAATGCAAAAGGACCTATTTTTCTTCAAGATTTAATGTGTCAATTCCTTAAATTCTCGAGTACCTCCGAACTCGCTCCACATCCGGATCTGTGAAACTAACCGTGCCATTCACCAATGCGGCATCGTCCGGGTTAGCAAACACCTAAAAACATATTAATCAATCCATTGTCATGATTATTTACATTGACAATTAACTTTCTAGCGGAAATACCATCTTTGAAAGTCGTTGCTTTGCTGTGAGTGCCGACATGAGGATCATTTTCACAACGAGAATCCCAGAGAAGAAGGCGTACGACTGGAAAACTTCGTCGGCAATTTCAAATTTCATTTTGACCCTTCAATATACAAAAATCTTTTCTACACTAGATTTGCTTGAGTTGGTCGTTAAAATTTTATAGAAGCGTCTGAATGAGTTCAATACGAAATTGGATAAGATTAATACTGCCCAAAAACAAACAATCAAAGTTTACAAGGACTGGCTGGAATCACGTAAGGGAATAGGGTGAGAAATGTGTACGCTTTTTCAACAAAAAAAATTACGGCTAAGCTGACACAATATAAAAACCAGTTAAAGCGAATTCCAGCATCTCGCGATCGTCAAATTGTATCACATCCATAATTTTTAGTATCCAGCATCACCACAAGTAGGTATCCTGTCCTGGAGAGAATGGCTTTTCTATCCCACTATCCCGCTTCGTAATAATAATTTCGTTTCGTGTAACGTGTGCTGTGACCTTGAACAAGTTTTGGGTGAGCATAATATTATGATTTTTGTTTGTAAATTTGTGTCAACGCCCACATGAATCTCACAGCAGCATGAACATGCTCCAGGAAAAAAATAGAAATGACACGACAGAAGGGAAAAGGCCAGTTTGTACGTTTGTCGAATTTTGTAGCTTCAAGTTTCTTTAAAAAATTCATAAAAGTTCATTGGGAGCTCCAAGTAGACGATGTTTTGGCGTGATCATTGTCTACGAGTGAAATTTGTCTTTATCGTAGATTTCTTTTCAGACGCGGCTTGAAATGACTGGCCATTTAATTTTATAAACACCAATTTTTTAGCTTATGCAAAATTTCCGACTCTGGAGTACCAACATGTTTTCATTTGTTTTTTATAACCCTTAATAAGACGTTAGAATTTATACGTTTGATCGTAACTACGTACAAACTACTGCTACGTACGCCATGATTTTGTTTTTTTTTAAATTGTGACCACAATACCTTCTTTAAATATCGTTGCTTTGCTGTGAGAAAGATCATGAAGATCATCTTCACCACGAGAATCCCAGAGAAGAAGGCGTACGACTGGAAAACTTCGTTGGCAATCTCCAGCTTCATTTTGACCGAAGTTCAATAAAAAAAAATCTGTTTTTCACTAGATTTTCACTTGTCAAAGTTGGTATTAAATTAAGAAATGTCAAAAACCGTTCTTTACAATAAGAAATCTAGACAATAAATCTAGTATATGATTTTCCAAGAATATTCTCGAATCACGTAAGTCAAAACAGTGAAAATTCCAGACTTTTTCTGACAATATAAAAACAAGTCGAAGCAAATTGTAGCATATCTCATAATTGTTGTATCCAGTACTATAATACGAATATTTTGTCCAGAAAAAATATTGCTTTATTCTCCTGTTTCACAATAATAACTTATTAACATGCATACAACTAATGTTGTTGTAACGTGACCTTGAATCAGACCTGGACGAGCATCATACCTACCTAAGTATTATGAGAATTTTACCATAAATTCGCGTTAACGTTAAAGAATCTCGGAGTAGAACGAACTTCCTCAGTTGGAGAATGAAGCAAGACTCTTGATTCAAGGTTTGACAGTATTTAATCATTTTTGTGGTTCGATGTTTTTTAAGTGTTAAGTGCTGCGTAAATGATTTGTTTTACAAGTTAAAATGTAATCAAAGTACAAAGTATTTTACGCTGACGGTGCTCATTTACATCCATACAACTAGAAAAAGTCATAATTAGCCACATTTACCGTATAGGTAATTCCATTTTACGGTAAACCAGGCGCAAGCTTGTTGGGATTGTGGATCGTCGCGCTTGTAGCGTGGAATGCATTCACTCTGCCGTAACTGAAAAATTTAAATTAAATTCATTACTTAAAATTTAAAAAAAAATGGATCGATTCTGCGAGTGACAACGACATGAGGCGCACCCATAATTTCCTGATTGTACCCCGTTCTTGAGCTGAAGTACGACAATTTGTCGCTGCTGTCCGTGGAGCCCACGCTGAGAACCCCGGGCTGATCCCGTGGACTCTCCAAGCTAGGACAAACAGGCCCTTCATTCCCAATACGAAAGACGTGCAAGATCCCAGCAGCCTTCCACGCGTCGATGGTCGAAGCATTCACTGACCACAGGCGAGAAGTTGGGCAGCATCACATGAGCTGGAGCAACCTTTACAGTCTATCCATTGAGCACCTGGAGCGACCCCGATTCCATTGGCACCAGCAAGGATACCCCTTAAAGATAAAAATATCTTCCAAACTCAGTAGATGAATTACATGTGCAAAAGTCAAGAAGAATTACATGGTATGCGTGCCGTGTCCATTTTGGTCAGTTGGTGCTTCAGTTCCATTGTAGGGATCTGAGTCAGATTAGAGTCAGATTGATCAGAATGGTTATGCTAAACTAGAAGAGGTTAACGGACTGGTTGCTTACCGTACCGGGGTCAGACCGCCAATTTCCGATCAGGGCTTCATGAGTGCCACGAACGCTAATAAAACCAAATAGAGGTCATGCATTTATGAAAAATTTGCAGGAAACAACGGTTTATTTCCATAATCTTTAGTAAGGCCTCTTTACCCTGTGTCAATGTTCGCCACGAGTTGTGCGTTTCTCCAGGGCGCCTAAGTGGCACGGTTAGGCACTGCTGAGAGACAGTTTCTGAAATCCGTCGATGAGGGCGACGACTTTGCTTTGTTGAGTTTGAAAGATGGTTTTCTGAACCAAGTTGACCACCTTGGAACTGCTTCCGACAAAGTTGATGAGGACATCTTGTCCCAGTTGCTTTTCCAACGTTTAGTGAAGATATTTGTCAATCTTCCTAATGTCAGCGCGACTTTGCCACACAAAAGTGAGTGTCATTTTTTTATTTGAGTACGTCTATCGGCACCCCATTTTATGGGCTATTACGCCGGACGCTTATCAAAAACCTATAATAATCCATGACATGATAATTGCGGAGATCAAGAGGGATGCAAGTGGTGGAGTTAGGCTTTACGAGAGTTCAAATCGAAGTGGCGACAGAGAATGTGGTGTGGTGAATATGAAATTGCTGAGCACGAAGTGGGAAGTCATTAGACATCTTCGCCTAACGACTTTGTTGTTGACAAAGGTCATATGAACTACAAAGTACTATTTTATTTATACATAACTTTTGAAAAATTCCACAATCCAAGCAGCTCCCTTTTACCAGATGCAAAGAGTACATAAAGGTCACTACCGCAATTCTTGATGACAGTGACCCTATTTATTTCATCCATTAACATCACATTTAATACTGATTTGGTTTTCGATCACAACAAATAATGCATGTTTGTAATAATTGGTAACCTCAGATTTTCACCCCTTTGGCATCACCCCCTTGATTCTGCTCCACCGTTACTTTATCCAGCTTCCCAGATCCTCTCTCCACCGTCGTTACAGTTCCATCAGGACCAGCAACACTAGAAATTGAGGAAAACACTGGCAGTCCGCCGTTCTCAGAAGACACCGAGACTGAAGACGCTGCCTTTCCTCCTAAATTCAATCCTGTGATATTAGAAGGGTTAAAGAATTGACCACCGAGTCTCGCAAAGTTGGCAAGATTTTCCTGGCTTTGCTCCATGAAATCTTTTTGTCTCTCCTGGAAGTTGGCGAGATTCTCCTGAGTTTGCTCCATGAAATCCTTTTGTCTCTCTTGGAAGTTGTGGAGGCCTTGTTGGGCGAAGGATTGGATGTTTTCGAACAAGTTTGAGCCTCCGGAAGGAGGCGCTTCTTCTCCAGGATTAGAGCTGAAAATGGTATCGATTTCGTATTTAAATAAAGAATTTAAATAAAAAATCACTTTTTTCTAAGCCTTTTATTTTAATGCTTACTTTAATACAATATAAATAACGTGTGTATATAATACCAGCATATAATTAAACATTTCAAAATTCCCAAAACTTAAACAACTGTAAACGGTGGTCATTTTCGTAGCATTAAATAAGTATTCAAAGTACAAGATATTAGCTTATTAGCCGTAAATGTTAATTTTTAAAATGGAAAAAATGGCATCGTTCAAAACTACTCTTTACGCTTAAGCTCTCGAATCACTAATAGCGTTATCATTGTCATTCGTTGGGATCTTGAAAGGGCCCAACTGGATCCTGAAAGTTTGCTCGTTCTCCGACTCCTTCCCAGTCTTCACAGGGCCCACCACGCTTTCCGTACTGTTGTCAATTTGACTTCTCGTATTCTTCTTAATAAAGTGCGTCACAGGAGCCCGGAAGAAGCTCGCGAGAGTTTCCCGAAATCCTTGAAATGCGTCTCTGAAAATGTTGTGGATGTTGTCTGGCTGAACTCCGTTTTGATTGTTGCTCTCCGAAGTTTCATTGGTTTCCTCCAATTTCTTCCTGTTTAACGTAGAAGCAACGAGCCATGCATTACGAGTTTTTATATAAGCGGTCATGCTGCAGTTATTTGCATAATCATTAATAAGCTTCTAGGTTCAAAAAACGTGTGCATAAAAAACTCACCCGTCAGGTCTATTTTGTTGTTGGCCGTTCAGAAAATTCCTTCCGATTCCGAGGAGTTGGGGTGTGGCTAACACAAACTGGCCTAATTGTACTCCACAACTGAGGCCAGAGCATCCTGCCCCGATGCGACCACCTTAAGAAAAACATGGTTTTATCACTGTCAAAACTCGAGTCACGATTCGCATGTTAAATGATACATTTCAAAAGTTGCATTAAATCTACATTAGATATGATAACAGTGTTCTTCGTAAAATGCACATGGATTCTCATCTCGTCACGACTATTAAAAACGGGACGTGTCCCTTTGTAAATGGATGAAAAGAGCCGACTCATCGACTTACCGTTGCCCAAATTCAATCCGGCGAATGCACCCCAAGGCTGAAATGCATCTGACCGGGTGTCCGCATTGAAGTTACCGATCCCAGCGGAGCGGCCCAATCCTATAGTCACAATCATCACAATTCATCAATCAAGCCTTAAAAACATGGCATAAACTCAGATACTTTCAAATTTTTGCATAAATAAGGAGTTGTGAGGAATTTAGAGAGATTTTGCTCATTTAAAGCAGTACAACAGCGTTTTAAGCGTGTATTTAAAGGACGAAATGTCAGCTCTTTATTTTTAGTAAGCTTGCCAAAATATTCAAATTCTTTAATTCTTCTTTCATTGTTTTAATACAACTACTTTCGAGTATGTTTACTAATTAGCATATTATCCTAATATGTAGCTTAATTAAATTTTAAACAAGCATGCTCGAGTGGTCTCGAAAGTATTTTCAGAAAATCCACAGAGAAAAAAGGAGGACGCTTAAATATCCTCTAGTAGCTGCTAGTAGACGTTCTATCATTCATGTTTTTGTTCTTTATATGAAAGTTTTTTGAGGAGAACAATGCCGAGAGTGTGGCGACGAAAAGGAGAGGAAGACACAAGTTCAACTCGTGGTCAACCAACTGGTCAGTCCACCTCTTTTAAGTACGCACGACGCACTCACTGTCTCCACCGATGGATGCAGATCAATTCGAAGAACTTCTTCAAAATTCGAATCCAAAAAAGCGTCGTGTTCTTCAGGTTTACGACAGACTGAAGCATGTCAAAATGTCAATAACTTTGGCGTCTTTGACGAGGCCCACACCTCCGTCCTATGAGAAGAGTAAACAACGCTAATTAATGAGACACACAGGACTTGAGGTAGTTCACGCATCTAGAGGAAGCCAAAAATCAAACTAGTCTTTTTTAACGGCGAAAAACGAGACGTATTCCTTTCCCCTGTGGAGCCAGGCTGGTGGAAAATTCCTTTGAAAACAATGTCACTCATTTCGCTGACCCCGAACACAGCTCATAATATAGATGCGTGCTCACTCGACTTTCGAATAGAATCAAGTCAAGGCAGTTAAGATTTTGTGAAGTGATAAAAAAATCAAGTTCCCGACCACAACACACTCTCAAGGTGCTTACACGTCTATATGAAAAAAATTCAAGTGCACAGGAGATGAAGATAAGGAGTCCAAATAGAGAAACCGGGTTCTTTGACACCTTCACAGTACCTGAGTGTGTGCATCTTCGATAAGATGAATAAATGAGAGGATGCTTCTTCCTTTTTTTTCTCGGCTCACGACTTTTCGAAGGGGAGGTTGAAACATGTTCGCGAATGTTTTTCTAATCCAATTTTTTTGCCTGATTTTTTCCCCTGTTAACATTCATAGTTGGTGGTATCAAAATGTTTGAACAAATCTGTGGCAATACGCTCGCCAAAAAAAAAAATGATTGAACCACCGCCGGGTTGAAGACGCGAAAAAAATGAGGTAGGAAACCCGTCTCCTTCATGGTTCACTACACTTTTAACTGGCCCTTTCTTCCTCTTCCATATTACATTGTATATTTTGTCTATAAATGATCACTTTAAGCAGATATTAAAAGTAAAACTTATAATATCGAGTGTAATGGTATTATAAAGGTGAAAATCAAGTCCACAACTTCCTTGCGCATTTCTACCAAATTCTCAATTTTTATGCAGCAATATATCATGCACAAAATGCAATTTATATGCGCATCCTCCCGAGTCTTCCGAAAGTAATGGTTTTCTGTGAGTATTGCAGATATAATTGCGGAGAGATGATGTTACTCAAAAAGACTAAAAATGGTTGTGCATTCGCTTTTCATTTTATGCAAAATAGCTAAATAAGGAAATTCTTGAGAGAGAAGGGCGTTTCCTCTTTAGCGTATGCACACACCTTAAACACCTTCTCCGCAATCCGATTTCAGTTTCAATATGAAAAGAAAAAATCCGTTTTAGGAGAATATTATTTGAAAAACCGGTTTCAGCTTTGAGTACGCTTTTCCTTACAAATCCATCCATAAAAATCCTTACTCAATTCATAAATTTAAAAAATCTGTGACAAAACAGTAACCACCCTAAAGACACTAACTGTTCTCCACGTTAAAGCTCTTTACTAGATTCCAAGTGTTATGTAACAGTAATTACGCATCCATACTATTTTTTTGGATTTAAAAACACTTGAGCTTCTCTGTTGATTCATAGATCACTCACCTTTTACCTTTACATAAACATCCCCCGAAAACACTAATTTTTCCGCTTGTTACCACCAATCATTCAGGCCCAACCCAAAAAACTCTGCACACACACAAAACACTCTATAAATATCTTAAACCTCTACAAGAGTTATACACTTGTGACATCACAAAGGATCAAAAATAACCCCGAAGCTTCTATATTCGCACCTTATACCTTATATCATAAAAATTCTTCGCGCATCTTGAGCAAACAAATCGTGCATGTAATACCGTGTTATATCCACGCATGACATCCTTTGGCCGTGACATTCAACCCATTTTTTTTTCTTCTGTTTATATAGCGGTGATCATATTAAGTTTAGTATACAAAACACAAACGAAAACGATACGAGGACGAGATTTTTTTACAGGTTTACACCAAGACCCGTATGTACCTGGCACGATGATCAACAAATTAAGATAAGACTAGCTTTTCCTCTCAAGTGAACATCGAACAGGTATGTAATATTGTATTTTAAAAAAAGAATTATTGAATTCCTCTTTGACACATCGAAACTTCTCTCCTCTCTATTATTCATGCAGTCAATGACCATCTTCATGTTTGCAAGGTTGCTGCAGTTGTATTTTTATACAATCTTGTTTAGAGTGACAAGAAGGTGTGTGCGGAGCCCAAAAAAAATGATTACCTTGCCTCACAAGCTTGAAGGTAGATATTTTTTTGCAGGTTATTTTTGTACTTGCATTCTTGTATTTTGTTTTTTGAATGCACTTTTGCGAGTACATGTAAAGCTTATATTGCATTTCGAGTTGGCCTTTGTTATTCACACTGATTTGGCGAAAGGACACAAATAAAAGGGATACACGATGAAGATTGAGAAAATCCGGTTTTTTCGTCGTCTCTCTAGGAAAAATGTTGATTATCGTGTTGTTTGCACTTTAGTTATGCGAGTGCGTATAAATATTGAGGAATATTGGCGAGCCCCGAAATTCGAGAGGGTATATAAAAGGGCTGCCGCGGAGGGATGAAGCTAGTCATTTGCCGAGCTTACAAGGAGCCTTATCAAACATCCCTATTTTTTCCGGACTATTTCAAAAATATTCTAGTTCAATCATGAAAGCCATTGTTGGAGTTCTCTTGGTCGCAGTAGTGACGACCGTGTTGGCTCGTCCTCAATTGCCACCAATTGGGGATCTCCCTGGAGGAATCGCGCCTCCATCGACACCAGCACCCCCAATTCAACCACCTGCACCACCCGGTGTTTCCCCAACTCCTGAGCCATCTTCGTCCCCAGCTCCAGAACCTTCTTCGTCCTCCGCTCCAGAACCAGAGGTGCCGGAGCCAACTATCTCACCACAAGCGGATGAAGCTGTCACAGGTAAGGATTTTACATCCCTTTCAACCACCTGAACATACTTATCATCCCCATTAATTTACTTATGATTTTTTTTCCAGCCGAAGCTGTCACACTTCCGGCACAAGGAAACGTAGAAGTTCCCGGAGTCCCAAGCAGTGACAACCCAGTCGTCCCTGTCGTCGCTGTCCAGGTTTAAGACACGTACGGGCCCCAATATTGGCAATTTTTTACCACAAGAGAAATTCTCATCATCCCCCGTCAACACCCCCCACCCCTTGGCATTTTATCCACCTGTGTGTGTTTTTGGAATTCAACTAGATCATATAAGCATACAACTTCTTCCAAGTCGTGATAACCAACCCTCTTTTCTCTCTCAGTTGTTTATGTATTTATGTCGAAGCTCAATGGAAAAATAAACGTATTTATTGTTCTCCACGAAGTTCAGGGATGTCTTTGTTTTTTTAAGGGTATAATAAGTTGCAAAATTTTATTTTTCTGCGAAGAATAGGTTGAAGCTTTGTTATGTGCAGCACTTTTCAACCACCTCATTTGCATATGCATCATTACTCCACCTTGCTTCCTCCTTCAAAGCAAGAATCACCTCTGGACAATAAAAGTTGTGCATAATCCTCTCCATTTTTTTGCAATCTCTCTAATGCGCATTTATGGAGATGAACAAGAAAACGTGACGAGTTTCACAGAGCTTGGAAAATCCAGCCCATTCTGTAGCATTACAAAATTCTTTCCGTGAATTGACAATAAAACTCAGACAAAGTCCATTGAGACGACCGTGATAGATTTGTAAGGTTGACCTTGGGCAATGAGATGCAAAGTCACTCCAATTACTGAATGCAACTCTCTGAAAGCGACCATCTGTCGCAATCTGAGATGCGGTTAGCTAATTATTAGCAATCTCCAGGCATAAAAACAGCCACCAACCACCACCGCTTTTACCTTGTGATTTTGCGGTTAATGAAGCTTGCAAATTCCGAGAAATATTGAGAATTGATTGGAGATAAATGCAAACCTCCAATTCCAGCTGCAGCTCCAATCCCAAAGTCATTATTCGGCCGAGAAGATGACCCCGGTGGAGGGGTCGTTGTCGAAGTGCTTGCCGGCTCTGTGGATGTGGCTTGTCTTTTCAATCCTTTTGTACCAAGAAAATCATGCTAATTACTCAGATTTACCGAGTTGAATTCATTATTACCGAAATATGAAAATGTATTCCTCACTTGTCTGACTTGGCAGTCCGTCCGCCATAAAGATGAAGGCACAAGCACAAACTAAAGCTATAGATTTCATCTTTCTATCGTTTGGTCTTTAGCAAATGAATAACTGCTGGAAATCTGGACAAACTTTTGAAATCAAAATGACACAAGAACTGACACAAAACTCCGAGATTGGACAACAATCGCAGCTACTCACAAACTAAAGCAATTCTCCCAATTCTTTCATCCACCTTCACATTTTTTTTTCTGCTTCACTCAAAAGAGCCCATTAAAGCAATTTTTCTAAGCATTTCTTAAGCACATGAAAAAAGCCCAACAAACACATAAAAAATTAGCGTGATACACATCTTGAAGAGCATTATCGTCTCTTTGTTAATGTCCAAAGTACAGGTCCTTTTTTGTCGACTAAAAAATTCTCTCCACAATAATGTATGTTTTGTACCTTAGTTTTGTCTGCTAATGTAGAGCTGCTAAGTGGCTCGTCAGACTTGTATAAGGATTTCATAAGGCATATTTTTAAGTATAAGTATTATATGCTTAAGAATGTACAAAAGTGAAGAGTAAAAAAAATCTTTTACGTTCTCACTCATCTGGAATCTACTTTATTTTAGCGAGGACCTTGTAATGGATTTGGCAAAATGAAGCCGATCTTTATAACATGAAGGTATAGCTCTGCATTTTACGCGATATGATTCCCTGCGTAATTACATAGTTTAAGAAGCATTGGCAGGTTAGATATAAAACATTGTTGAGCTGCGAAAATAAGTCGTTTTTGTACAAAAAATCCTTTTGTAATGGGTGACTAACATTTGCTTTTATATGGGAGTCGCGACTAAAATGTCTTGAGTGATATGTGAGGAAAATGTAGAAGATATAATAATGAGACGTTACGTGAGAAAAATAGAGTATTTAAGAGCAATGGGAATGACTTGAGCAAACAATGGACTTTGGTGATCGCAATCTGATTCCGTGGTCTGGTATACATCTCTTGATAGGTAATAGGTCGTAAAAATGAGTAAATGAGACCGTATATAAATTGATAAGCGTATGTTTCAGTGTGATTTGTATGGTGCACACCTGGAAAGCGAGAGTGACTGGGAATTTTTTGTGAGTAATGTATACAATGTCTTTGATCTTGAGTTGAAGCTTACGTGACGCATTTTTTATTTGGGTAACATTGGAAAGGTTGATGGTCTTATGTGCCCTTTAACTTTGAAGCTTCAAGTGTCAATCTTAGCGAAGCCGGTCTCTTGATGATAATGTTTTGAGCTCCCTTCTTGTATGGGAAAATAATAAGGCTAAACATTTTGCAGAGATACAGCATTCAGTTGAGGTAGATTTGTTATGTGCCAATGTTGCTTCATTGCGGACATGAAGCCAACGTCGTGAGCTTAATCAAAGCATAATATGCAACGCGAATTGCACATAATGCGAAAATATTTCACATCAAATTATGATTATTCTGTGCTAAACGGATGTCTGCCTCATGAATCATGTTCTTCATCATGAAGAAAACAATTTGCAGACCCAATTTTGTGCAATCTTGAGTAAAAATGTTTCGAAAATGTTGAATACTCCAAACGTGACTTTAGGTATTCATGGCGTATCTCTGATTTCTTAAAATTTCAATACAATTTATGAAAGTGAATTTAGTAGAAAAAAACAAAAATTTGACAGCTGAATTGTCACACAAAGAGTTAGCAACTGTCAAGCCCGACCCTAACCTTGAGTATTATGACTACGTAACTGTTATGATTGTCACTCATTCAACATGAATTTAGTCGAGAAAAAAAAAACAAAAATTTGACAGCTGAATTGTCACACAAAGAGTTAGCAACTGTCAAGCCCGACCCTAACCTTGAGTATTATGACTACGTAACTGTTATGATTGTCACTCATTCAACTGTCAATCGGTCAAAGTCCTCCCGCTGAGCAAACACTAGAAGAAAAACAGTACTTCAACCACTTCACCGAAGAGGACCTCCCGTGGTTATAGATAACTGTTAGAGAGATGCCCAATGATGCACAAAAACCAATTGATTTCCTCTTCCAATCTAACTGCGGCTTCTGAAATTGAGAGGTGCCACACAGGCATACTGAAATCATACTAAAAACCCTGTCAAATTTATTCAAAAGCTCAAATTCGCGATAGAAAATCACAATTTCAAGGTTAACGACCGAGATCGGTGTGAATTGCTCAAACCATTTCAGCATTTACGAAACGGTTGATTGATTGAGAAATTTCAAAACCGATTTTATCTAGATTACATTTATATCATCTCGTGAAGATTGGATATTTTAGGCTTCCGTCGTCTCCCGGGAAAACAAAGACGACTTCGTGATGCATTTTCTCTCATGATCATTTTTACCAACCATTGTTTGGTAAAAAACCACCCTTGGGGCGTACTTCATGATGATAATATCGGCACAACTCAACCGAAGTTGAGGCTTTCAAAACATCATCGACGTAATCACTTCTTGCCAAGCTTCCTCTCTGAGTAACGGTTGACTGAAGAGGAGGATATAAGAAGGGCTTCCTCTTGATTTTCAAATCAGTTGTGAAACTAATCAGGAAGGAAGCGGATAACAAGAATATTGTGCTAATTTTAAAATAAAAGCAATGGAGAAGTTGGTGATTTTCGCAGTGTTAGCTCTCGGGGTGGTTGTAGCTTATCCAGCAGATCATCGTGAAGACACGGTTTTACCCTTTAATCTCAGTCCCGGAAATGTGAACCTAGAAACTTACTATTTGGACAAGTATCCTCAACCTGGAAGCAATCCAAAGAGGGCTCCAGCGGAAGACAATATGTTTGCTGAGGAGGAGCAGCAAGGTAAGTACTAAAATAACGCTTATCAATTTTAATGATAAGAATTTAAAAAAATATATATGTGTTTTTGTTTGTAGACGATCACGCCCTGTTCCGAAGCAGACGGGAGGCAAATCCTCAGCACCATCATCATGGTCACGGTCACGGTCACGGTCATGGCGGTTATGGTCACGGCGGTTACGGACATGGAGGATATGGTCATGGCGGTTATGGACATGGTGGCTATGGTCATGGTCATCATCACGGAGGTCATCATCATCATGGCTAGTCATCGGAAGTTTTTTTTTACATTTACAAGTTGTTAGTGTTCAAGCTTTCATTAAAATCATGTTCTCCTCAAATTCTCGCTATTTTAAGAGCTTAAAAGTTTAACCTCATCGAAACATCATTAAAGAGTGCGTGTCGAGCTAAATATAGACTTCATTGACGAAAACGGTCTTTCCCATTCATTCATAGAACGCTTTCATTCTTTGAAGTCATAAAATTAGCATACAAACGCAGAATGAATGCACTTCTCATAATGTGACCATTTAAATTCAACAATTCGCAACCTGGTAGTGCCAGTGCGTGTGGTTAATGCGTAGCACTCAACTTTCTGTTCGAAGTCCTCATGATCTTCCTCACAGAATATCTTACGTCAATGTCATCTACAGTTACGAAACCACGCAGTTTTAGAAGCTTTCTCCGATTAAAAAAAATGTGTTCCTAGAGATTTTTCATGTGATCCACTTCACGTACGGAATATGCATGGCACTCTCACAAAAAGTCGCGTAACTCTCATGACTCATATTTGACAGAGATAATTGCCCGTTATAACGGTCTCTATAAAAGCTGCATTTTCAAGGAAGGAAGTCCGTCATTCTTGAACAACGCAGAATGACTGCACTTCTCATAATGTGACCATTTAAATTCAACAATTCGCAACCTGGTAGTGCCAGTGCGTGTGGTTAATGCGTAGCACTCAACAATGTCATCCACAGTTACGAAACAACGCAGTTTAGAAGCTTTCTCCGATTAAAAAAATGTGTTCCTAGAGATTTTTCATGTGATCCACTTCACGTACGGAATATGCATGACACTCTCACAAAAAGTCGCGTAACTCTCATGACTCATATTTGACAGAGATAATTGCCCGTTATAACGGTCTCTATAAAAGCTGCATTTTCAAGGAAGGAAGTCCGTCATTCTTGAACAAAAGAGTGGGGTGAACCGCTAGGACTTTATTTTGTACACAATGTTGTCATCAATCTGGGTGGTCGTTTTCCTCACAGTGGCTTGCTCAATGGTAGAATTTGCAAAAGCAAGCCACATCCAGGATCCAGCCATTTCACAAAGTTATCCAAAAGTCGGGTTGAAGAGAGAGGAAGAAAAGTCTCCAAATGTTAACAAAACTGGAGACATTGTTCAGCCCTGATGAATATCACCGTGAGTCTCGCTTTAGCTTTGGCAATTTTTAACAGTCATAATATGTCTGTACAATGTGTTAAAAGGTGTATTTTTATTAAAATAGATCATTTCGGAAAAGGAGTAAACCGAGAGAGGCGTGGGCTCCGCTGTCGCAAAAACCATCTCAACAGACGCCACTTCCAAAACTCTCATTATAGTCGGCCCAAAGTGGAGCATTCCAGTAAGAAATTAGCTCAACATAAAGCCACAGCAGAGGCAACGTATCATCGTCCTCATCACCACCAACCTCATCGCAACCCTCATAACCGTCACCGTAATTATCATAGTGGCTAGAGAACGATAGGAAACTGCTTCACTTAATAGAACCTATTTATATATTTTTTTAACTGAAGTATCCTCTTATTTTTCTATTTCGCCGTAGACGTCTACATTACAATAAACTTGGTGCGCATCTGAATTTTTGATCACGCAGTCCACTCTATTTTTCTAAGAAAGGTGCATCCCCAGTTTATTTTACGTTAAGTTCAATTTAAACGAAGATATTCAACTGCAAAATAATCTGTCAATTTACATTTTAAAAAACTCCCTATTTCCCACTAATGGTATTATTTCACCCCTGCAAATTTCTACAAACAATTTTAGAATTGGGAACACTGCGCAAACGTGCTAAAAAACGGGTAAGTATCACAACAAAGAACATAATTCCCAACAAAAGGAACGATTATAAAAACACGGATGACTTACAAAAACGCGACTTGCTACGTCCGTGACTTTGAAATCTTAATCCCATTACTGCATCATATATCATTTTCGCATTATTATAGTACTCAGCCGAAAATAGCTTTGAAAAACATTTTTTTATCTCGTGCCTCTAATTTATGTATCCACACAAGATCTTTGTAAACAGCTTACAAAAGGTAAACATTTCTGCGTCGATTTGCGCAGCACATCATGTATTTACTAAGTACGCAAGATTATATTCTCGGAAATGAGCGGTACTCTCAGAAAAAAAGAATTTCGAATCTGCTCGAAACCGGTTTCATTTGATCCGAAAAAGAACCTTTTCCGTTAAATACGCACTCACAAATGTACGTGACTGCAGAAAGGCAGTCGTGCATTTGCCGTTTCCTATTTAAAATATCATCTTACATTTTCCTTTATGATCATGAATGACGCATCTTGTAAATGAGTAGAATTTATTCGCAATAATATTGTGTTTTCTCTCCTATCAAAACAAGTGTTTACTCTAAGCGGTAGAACGGAAAATATTCATTTTTTGTTTGCTGACGTCTTCAATGTTTTCATTGATGCGTTGTACACTTCCTCAAGACGCTGATTCATGAGTAATGAAAATGATTCTTTCACCTAAGGTGGTATATGACATTGTTGGCATATGGGAGACACGCAGTAGGCTTTTTTTTTGCTGTTTTAACGGTTTCAAACAAAATTCGTATAAATAACGGCCGCTTTGTCAATACACGCTTGTAGTCTGGCTTTAGAAGCTATAAGAGAAAGCTAAATAAAATTTTGTCTCCGGAAACGAATATATTTTTTAAAAATTGTGGTCAAGTTAGTTTTCAGGAAAATACAATGAATTGGTTAACGTCAACGGTTGCAATTTGCATAGCGTCCTTCGGGATCGTGTCATGCTTTCCGGCGGACCTCCAGGAGGATGTGAACTTGGAGCCGTATTATTTGCAAGACAAGGTCACAGGACCTTTGGAGGAGTCGCCGGTATTTGTTACGGATGGGTTTTCTAATGACGATCAAGGTCAGTGACAACTTTGCCAGTTTTTTAAAGTTAATCCTTTTTTATCAACATGTTTTCTTATATACATAATTTTGATAGAATCTGAGTTGATTCGTGCAAAACGCGAGCCAGCCCCGTGGTACCACCACCACCACGGACACCATCATCATGGACACTACAACAATTGGGGAAATTGGGGCTTCCGCCCCAATTACGGGTACAATTACTACCGACCCTACTACCACCATCACCACCACGGGCATCATCACCATCATGGCAGATAAATGGATTACGAATACCACCTGAAGACCGGGATCTACTTAACAATTTAAGAAACTCGCTCTCTTTCTTATTTATTCGATGTGATATCTCATTGATTAACAAAGCCAGCAATAAAGTATATTTATTCCGAGTTTAGTCATCATATCGCAGTCTTACACGATTAGCATTTATAAATGGGAGGTAAGCCTTTAAACGCTGGAAGAAGGCTGGTGAAGATAATTTAAGCTCTTTCAAGATTATGCGATTACTCCGTCCAGTTTTAACAGCGCTGCCTTATCCGGTGTAAAAATATCGGTGTGTAGCATTTTGGGGGTCGCTCAAAAGATTTAGTCATGTTTAGAGCATTAAACCTTAGAAAATAGATTGTATAGGAACGATTTATTTAGGTTCACGATTCTGTTTTTTGAGTTATTTATAGTGCACAAATAATGCTCAGCACATCGAACGTACTCATAAAAACCTGTCCGACCTGAAGGTTTTCTGGGGATTCGCACCATAAGTTGAGAGAGTGGCGGTCATCGTGCATATTCCGTCGAAACTTATATTCACTAAATTCTACCCGAAATGGGCACCTGTCACGCAACAAAGTTTCTGGAGAAATTCTCGTGCCAACCTACTTCTAAACTCCAACTTTACATTCCGAATTGTTTGGGAATATTTTGTTTAAAAAATTATCCGACTCTCTCCAAGAGAAATTACGGATGTCCAACAGTAACTTAATTGGAGGGCTACTGGCAGCGACAATCGAAAATATTTTACTGACACGAATGGAGATTTATACAGGATACCGCCATCAAATTGTAGAAAAGTAAAACGGAATGCTTTTAATGCTCATTTAATATTTTTATTTTTAGTGAAAATTGCCAAATGCAAATTACTGAATGCTAACATTAAATAATATGAACATTTAAGGTCACCCGTTATTACAGAAAGACATTATTTGTTGTGATCGATAACAAAATCAGTATTAAATCGTGAAGTTGATGGCAGATAACCTTTGTGGTAAAGCCAATCATCAATCATTTGCTTCTACCGAAAACCCCAAGAATTGAATCACACGAACAATCCCATTCATGTTTTTTAAATCCTGAATTTAAATATGTACTTCACACAAAAATGGAAGAAGCTCATAAAAAACTCAATTGGTTGCACATTCTTCAAACTTCTTTCTGGGTATTAAAATGCTTCCGTACTATTTTTGGAAAATGACATCTTAAAGATCGCTTTGCAAATTTTCGTTTAGTCGCATCATTTGTAGCTACCTATGCTCGTGTTTCACTGTCATCCCGTAAGCAATTTGAAAATGTGTGAAACTAATAAATTTTAGCATTAGATAGTAAATGACTTTCCACATAGGTTTAGCGAAAGGCTTGAAGACTTTATTCTTCGACTCCAGACTTTTTGACACAAAGGCTCACACAACCTAAAAATAAGGTTCGCACAATGAGACGCGTTTTTCACTGCCTGCCTGTCAACGGACATTCACCCAAAAATCACAGAAGGCAGGCATTCATAAAAAATCAACGTTTTCGACAAATTCTCTGTAAGTCACGTAGACCTTCATCTCATATACATAATCCGTAGCACTTAGGCAGATTATAAAAATCTCTACAAAAATGAAACTACTTGGAAGTTAAAGAAACTTTCTTGGCTATACCTCTTACAGTTTCACTGAAATTTAAAATCTATTTTAAGACAATAAAAAGGGAACATCGACATGGTCTCAGAACTAATAAAAACTCATTTCCCCACATACACTTTCTTAATACGGTGATTTCTAACAAAACGACCATTCTTTCACCTGCGGTGGTATAACAATCATTGTGCTACACAGTAAATCATTTGCTGTTTTAACGGTTTCAAATTTTTTTACATAAATAATGTCAATACAGTCTTGAAGTCTTACTCTTGCGGCTATTTGCAGAAGAACGCTGTGATTAGAATTTTTTAAAATTGTGGTGGGCAGTTATTGTTCAGGAAGACAAAATGAGTTGGTTATCCTCAGCGCTTGCAATTTGTACAGTGTCCTTCGGGATCGTGTCATGCTTTCCAGCGGACCCCCGGGAGAACGTGAAATCGGAGTCGTATTATTTGCAAGACAACGTCACAGGCCCAGGCCCTGTGGAGGCGACCCGAGAATTTGTTAAGGGTAAATTTTTTAATAATGACCAAGGTAAGCGAGAGTTTTGTTTGTTTTATGATTTAAAATATATGTGTGCTTTATAAAAAGTGAATTTGTTTTAGAAAGTTAATTTTTTTATCAAATACGTTTTCTTCTAATTTTTCCTAGAATCTGAATTGATTCGTGCGAAACGGGAGCCAGCTCCGTATCACCACTACGGGCATCATCGACACAATTGGGGCTTCCGCCCCAGTTATGGGTACAATTACTACCAACCTTACTACCACCACCATCACGGGCATCATCGCCATTATGGTAGATAAATGGATGACAAACTCCACCTGAGGACTCGGATCTACCTGATCTACCTAATAATCCTATAAAGGACTTGCTCTTTTTTTATTTATTTGATGTTATATAATATCTAATTACAGTAACAGGGCTTACAGTGTACAGTAAAGTATTTATTCCGATTTTATTTCTTTGAAGAATCTTTTGTGTCTTACAAAAAACTTAATAAGTCATAATAACTCAATCATATTGCAGTCTTGCATGACAAACATTTATAAATAGAGATTAGCCTTCAAAACGCTGGTCATGTTCCAGAAGTGATGTCTTGGTTCACCCCATTTTCTCCAGTTCCACTAACGCCGTCTCCTTTAGCATATTTATGTTATTTAGCTCGGTGTTATAATCTCCTTTAGCATTTTTGGTGTCTAAGATTTAGTCAAGTTCAGCTTATTAAACTTTAGCAAATCGGTAGAGTGTAGAGGCATTTGGCAATAATGGTCATACATTTCGTGCCTCAGAATTCCTCAGAAAATCTAAACGCATTCTCAATTTTTTGGTTTCCCAAAAGGTTTCTTGTGATTCGCATAATTTGACAGAGTAGCAGTCATCATAAATTCTGCCGAATTTTATATTTCCCTAAATGGTACTTCTATGGCTTACCGTATCACGCAACAAGGTTCCTAAAGAATTTCTCATCATAAACTGCCTTCATCACCTTTACATTTTTAAATCGTTTCTCAAATTCTTGAATAGAAATTGCGTTGTATGCTAATGATTGTTACGGACATCCTGTTTAGGTTTAATAGCAGATTTAGGAAGAAGCTATTTTTACATGAATTTAATAAATGCAAAAAAAATATTGTTTGACGATTGTACGATTCTGTTCCAAATATACATTTTACACGTTTGTGGCGATTGTTTGGTTCACGGAAACGGATTTGAGTTTCTTGAGAATCTCGCAAATTCAGAGAGGCCCATTGCTATTATTTATGGAAAATGGTATCTTTGTGCTATATAGTAGCACTATATAGTGAATATAGCTATTATTATCGTAATCACTGTCCGTGCCTACCCAAAAATGATTACAGTGGTGTGTGTTGTGTGCGAGATTTTTTTTTGGCTGAAAATTACCATTTTTTACTCACTTTCACACTTCCCATGCGAACTACAGTGTGGAACTCTTTTTAACGTGGTAAATTGTTCAAGCTAAAGTATTAATGTCGTCACAATTCCTACTTTTTTCGACGTCATCGATGCAATGCACCCGGATAAAGGAATCCCCAGATTTCATCGTAATTTGCATACTTGAAACCAGGAAAGGAGTGATATATAAACCAGAGCAATTCATTGATGAAAATTCATTCTGATTTTGGATTTGCTGTAGTAAAAGCTGAACAATTCAGAGTTTTAACAAACACCAACACAATCGTCAATTTTTAATTTTTAACATGGAGTTCAAGTACGTTGTTCTTATTGCCTTTTTGGGAGTGGCATCCTCCTTCAAGGTGCCGCTCCGTGAGGGCGACATTAAACCAGAGCGACCGGTAGTAACTCAAGCACCAAATAGAGATTTAGAAGAAAGCCTTTCAGGTGGACCACCCAAAGAGGACTCCATCCGTGAAAAACGGGACCTCGACCTCTTCAAAGTGGCTCAAGGGGCAAGGCGAAGCAGTCCTCAATCCAGGTCATTCTAACGATGATAATTCATACGAAAGAAACGACCGAGAAGTCCATCATCACCATCACCAGTATCCGGTTTATCAATATGCCCCAATTGAGCATCACGTAGAACACCGGGTGGTTCCCCAGCCACTGCCACCTCAAAGGGAGTACCACCACTATCAAGGAGGTTACGCTGGAAGCTACTCTGGAAACGGGGGAAGCTATTACTCCGGGGGTTACACTGGAAGCTACTATCCTGCAAACAATTACGGAAATCGACAGCCGCAACCTGCTGCTCCACCTTCAGTGTCCCAAGGGCCGGTGGCAGCCACCCCGTTGGCAGCTGGTCACAACAATGTGAACCGAGGTCAAGGAGCAGCAGCCGTGAATAATATTGCCATCATTCACGCCCGAGCTGGATCCTCGATGTCTTCAGGTGGCCGAGATCAGGACTAGTGAAGATTTTCAAAGTAAAAATTTTTAAAAAAAATTGACATTTTGCAACAGCCTTACAAGTGTCATTTTACATCGTGTATGTTTCTATGATCTCTTATTACAATACGTCTCTACCTTGATCAGCAGCTGAAACCTATTTCGATTAATAGTTTGTATTTAAACATATAAAAAGTTCAAAGCTATATAAATATGACAACTGTGTTGAGTCATGATTTGTACGATTAAATAAAAAGGATTATTTATAAAAAGTATGACTCTATGATTTTGTAATAGCGTATTAATACACAAAATACTCTGGCACAAATAACTTTCGCAAAATGAGAAGTCTGGGCAATCATAACTAGGCTTTACAATCATGATTACTCTATTCAAAATATTATGACAGCATAGGCACCAATGTTGGGAATGTTGAACAATGTGAAAACACGAAAGTTATGTAGATCAGGAGCAAAAGCGAGAGTTGTGACGTAAATAGATTCAGCAACGGAATTGTGCTTAATAGATATTTGTAGCTTCAAGTCGTAGACGTTTATCCTTAAACAATATTACATAAAGACCACCCACGTAGATACTTTTCACCTCTATTCATCCTGATACCTCCTAAATTCATTTCATATTCCACAAACAATTACACATTTATTACACAACTTTAAAAGATCCGTTCCAAGCCTAAATTAATTATGCTAAATTAATTAACTGCGTCCTGTACTCAGTAAGCTTAATTCGACGAAAACTACTAGTCACAAAATGCACAAGTATGGAAATATGAACCATCCTCAGTCGTGGGAGCATCGACTCATAAAATTTCAGCGTAAAAAATAGTTTGCATGCGAAGTTCACGAACTGAGGACGATTTATTTTTTGAATTTCAAAATGGAGATCTGAGAACTCCCAGGTAAAAATTAATGTCCTTTGCGTGTGTCTAAAACTTTTTAACGAATATAAAATAGAGTGTGCACGCTGCTTGTCGTGCTTGAATTTTTTCCAGAAATAATCATAGGACTTTGGCCGAGAGAGTTCTACTGAAATATGAGTCGAGCTTCAGAGAAAATTAATGGATTCCCCAAAAACTGAGGCTTTTTACGGATGTCGTCATCAGTGGAATTTTAAACATTTTATATCGTAGTAATTCCCACATAAATTATGCTTTCTGGCGAATTGAGAGAATGCGTAAAAATGTAGAAACACACTTTTGTATATAAAGCGGAGCTTTCATTGATGAAAAGTCATTCTGATTGAATCCCTTCCAAAGTTGACAACTACTAAGGAAGCTAAGCGAGTTTTAAATTTTTTTTAAGAAGGCTTAACAATGGAGTTCAAGGTCATTGTATTGATAAGCTGTTTAGGGGTGGCAGCCAGCTTAGCGGTTCCAACCGGTGGTAATGGCGGTGGAGCAGAGCAGAACACGGTGGTATACAGCCGCCCTTCGAGTGAAGCAGGTTTGACGACATTTGATACAAGCAAAGAATATTTTACGGAAAACTCCAAGTAATAGGTTAGATTGTTATTCATCATTAATCATCATAGATGATTGTATTGGATTTAATTTGAACGAAACAGATTCGCTGAAACTGCCCCCCTCCTTGGCGTCCACACAGGAAGACTCTATTCGCACCAAGCGTCACCTCAAATGGAAGAAGGGGAGTAGCGACAGAGTCGTCTCAAGCCAACCAAATTACGACACCAGCCACTACGGCCGAGAAGTTCATTACTACCACCACTACCCTTCGTATGCTTCCTCCGGACCTCGTCCAAGCTACTATGACCAACCCCAAGTCTCCCAAGGTCCAAGACAGATACCTCCAAAGGAGTACCACCTCTACCACCCCGGCGGTGGATACGACTATGTTGGAGGTGGACCAAATTACTACAACGGATTCGGATTCAGCGGAGGTTACTATCCAGGATCATACTACGGAGATGAAGCTCGACCCATGCCACCTCCAGTTCAGACTCAATTATACCAAGGACCGGTGGCAGCGAAGCCGACGTCTTCCGCTGGAAACAATGTAAGCCGAGGTCAAGGAGCTGCGGCGGTTAACAATATTGCCATCATAAGTGGGCATGGAGGCCCTTCGTCGACGTCACTGAGGAGCAGTGGTCAAACAGGAGACCTTCAGCAGGGCTACAAAGTGTTGCCGAAGACGCTCCCGGTGGATGTTGAAGGCATGTTTAGGCAAGAGTCCAAATAAAAGTTACAACGAATTTTTGGAGCATTTTTTAACCAATAGGTTTGTTAAGGTTTGCTTCTGTTTGAAGCGTTTATGTAACTTTATAAGAAGTGTAACAAAGATAAAGTAAAGCTTACATTTTCTGCGAATAAATCTATAAACACTATTTTTCTATCTTTCACATATTGCGTTCATTTTCCAAGTGATTCACAGCGAATTAGCCTAAATCTTCTTAAAAATAAGCTTGTTTACTCCAAAAATGAGCAACAAGCAACAAAATCATAGAACTCATGAAAGTCATTTCAGCCTCAGTCTAGTTCCAATCTCAACTTGACCGCAGGAAACGGATTCCAGTTTTGAGGAGCTTTGCTGAAATAACAATGTTACTCATCTTTGTTAGTCTGCTATATTCGGATAGGTACACAAAATATATGTCGAAGCTATAAAAGCATGAAGATATATAGAAAAACACTTATTATCGTAACGAGACGCTTTGTGAGCGTGAAAGATGATGATAGTGGTGTGGCTCATACGTGCGTATTACATCAAATAACAGAGCAAAATGGCTTGAATTAGGTACAACATTTCTGTTTATCTAATCTCGTTTCACCTGCGGAATTTTATAAATGCGAAATAAAAATCGATGACGTTACCTCCGTTGTCGTCATCATTGCAAACCGGACTTGCAAAAAGAATTCCCTGGTTTACGCTTGTTGTTGTTTGAAGCTCCACTGACTTCTCAAAAATGGATGGAAGATTTCATATATAAATCAGAGCTGATTTTCATTGACAACTCATTCCGATCTTGGAGCGCTTTTAGAGCAGAATACTTCTGAAAGTTTTGAAGTTCAGAATTTTTTTGCCATTTTTGAAAATTTTTAAGAAACTTTCAATAGTTTTGCTATATATTAACTATTTTAACAAACTTTGCCATTTAATTAAAAGAACAATGGAGTTCAAGCTTATTGCATTGATCAGCGTTTTCGGGGATGGTTGCCAGCTTCACTGTGCCAAACGACGGTGGCTGGCCGGCACCTTTGAGAGGACCCGAAGAGGTGGAGTCAAGCTTTCCCTCGAGCTACACAGGTTTGACGACATAAATCTTTTCACAGAATATTTGAGCGATGCAGAACACCAATAGATCAAATCAAAGAGGGATGTGGGTCAGCAGAAATTTTTACATTTAGATTCCGACATTGCTTCACCCCTGACTGCCACCTCCTCTGAATCGGTCCGGGACAAGCGCCACCTCTTCAAGAAGGGCAAAGGGGAGCGAGTCATTTACGTCAATCGTGGAAGCTACGGTGGCGGCTACGACTATGGCCGACGTGACCGCGAAGTTCACTACCACCACCACCACCATCACGGTTACGCCCCTTCGGAACACCACGAGCACCAATATGTTCCACAACCTCCAAGATATCATGAGCACCACACTCACCACCACCATGGAGGCTACTACGACGGAGGCTATTCCAGAGGATCGTACTATCCTCAGGAGTACTCTAGGGAGCACTACACTCAAGGACCTGTCGCCGCCACCTCAGGGGCTAACGAACACAATCATGTGGACCGCGGACAGGGCGCAGCGGCTGTGAACAATATTGCTATAATTCACGCAAGATCTGGTTCAGCTATGAGAGCCGGTGGCACCGGAGGTGGAGACGAGGGGCAAGGTGACTCTGCCTAAACGGAAGGCATGAGTATGTCTAAAAAGTATTAGATAACGTGGTCTGCCATATTTACGAAATGATTTGTAACGGCTTCTTGGAAACTGTGATCTCTGTAATATTAATTAACTTTCCACTGCAACTCGAAAGCTCGGGCTGGTTTTTTCTGAGGCAAAGTTGTACATGACTAAAATACTAACCAACAATAAAAATCATTTTTTACAAACAATTTTGTACCGAACTCATTTTCAAAGTGCTGAAAAACCCACGACCACACAAGAAGCTGCATAATTGCATGCACACAATAAACTCATAGATCCAGCGTCCTCAGATCCAAAAATCTTTAAAAGAACTGGAAACTTAAATGCATTATGTCAAACATATTTATAGATCCAATGACATACTTTACTCATATTTTAAAAATAAAGGCTCGTAAAGAGTCGCTGCATACATTTGCAGCAATGTATGAACTAGTTTGACTGTCATTCTGGAAACAATTTAAAAATGTACAAACGACACAAAAATTTTAGCATTAGGTTGAAGCGGCAACTTGAATCCTGTAGGCTGTGCCTAACAAATTAAGAGTTCTTCTCACTAAATAGTTCTACTATTCCTTTCGTTGGAATCCGAATCTCTAATTTTATTTATAAACCCTGAATACATTATTTTTGGGGGTATCATAGACGGATGTTTGATTCGTATCCTTAAACCTTGACATGTCACCTCCGGCCTTCAACTATCATTTTTCTCTTATAAGAATGCCCTTTCTTTGCTTCAGGTGATCATCGTCAGTTTCACTTGTAAACTATAATTTTCATCGCGGATTTTGCACTTTTCCATTTCAGCATCATGAATATCATCATATACATATGTATATCCATATAAATATATGGATCAGCATTTTTACATATCACAGATCTGCGAATTTAATAATAACAGTTTCATCCCTCGAATTCCACGAAATATCCCGAAGCTCGCATGCAAAAATGGAGTGAAGCTTCACGAAGCGGATTCCCATTTTTCATTACATAATCTCTCTTACAATATATATTCCTATGATCTATTTAGGTATAGTGTGTATATAGACATAAAAATAGAAGCAATTATCATTATCGTAATCGTACACGCTCGTTGCACATGGAAAATATGGGGGTGCGTCTGTACGTCTGCTTTTCACTTCAAAAATTGTTTTTAGGTAGTTTTAAACCTCTCTCTCGGATGTTGAATACTACGATGGATTCACAAAAAAACCATGCATATTAAATAATTGATGCCGTCACTTCCACTCTGTCGTCATCAATGCATTCCCGGATTTTTACTACTCTACGTAGAAAAAATTCACATGTTAAATCCTCTTTTTCTAGCGAAACGAATTATGGTTTCGCGTGCAAAATCGGTGGAGGCATTTTCATATATAAAGTCGACAATTTTGTGAATGAACGTTCATTCTGATTTCGAATCTCTTGGAAATACGTAGAACCAACTCGAGTTCATTTTAGTTTGATAATTTTTCATTGCTTTTTAATTTGATTGTGTAAAGCTTAATAATGGAGTTGAAATACCTTGTTTTGATAAGCTGTTTGGGGGTGGTGGCCAGTTTCACTGTTTCTAAGACCGGTGGGAGGGAAGGCGACAATGGAGAAAGTGGAAGCTTGGAGGCAGCTTTTCCTTCGACTTACACACAATCAGGTCTGACGCCATAAAATATAATAGGGAAAAATTTTGCACATTAAACTGAACTCTAGGTTTCATTGGAAGTGTACGTGTAATTTTGTTAATAATGATGATTTATACTGAAATTAGGCTCTCACATCTTGCCACCTCTGCCCGTAGCCCTCCCACAGGAGGACTCCATCCGTGAGAAGCGTCACCTCAAGTGGAAGAAAGGCAAGGGTGAGACAATCGTTGTGGACCGGCGACAAACCTCTTACGGCGAGTACGGCTATCCTGACCGTGACCGTGAGGTGCATTACCACCACCACTACTCCCCTGTGGAGCACCACGTTGCCCCACCTCCAAGACCTCAGGAATACCACCATTACCACGGAGGCTACTCTGGAGGTTATGGAAGCTACGGTGGATACGGAGGTGGATACTATTACCACCCCAAAAATAACAATGACCAGTCTCCAACATCGCAAGGGCCTGTAGTTGCCACCCCTGAGGCTCATGGTCACAACCAAGTGGATCGTGGTCAAGGGGCTGCTGCCGTGAATAATATTGCCATCATTCATGCTCGTGCAGGCACCTCCCTAACAAGTGGAGGTGGTAGTGGGGAAGACCACCATGAAGGGTACAAAGCGATGCCGGCGTCACTTCCGGTGGATGTTGACGGACTATTTGCGTCCAGTGAACATTAAAAAATGCCATTAAAAGTGGATTAAATTAATTTTTTTAAAATATTTGTTTCAAAACGTTTTTCTTTTCGAAAGGCTGGTATTCCTGGAGAAAGTGAATCTTGTGTAGATCAATTGTTCTGATCGTAAAACCGTTTCGGTGTGAAATAAAGATTTTTCTTTAAAGAATAAGAAAACTTGTTTGTTTCATCTCAGTTTATTTCTGAAAAGTCAGCCAACAAATACACCTCGAAAAAAATCTCTTACATGGAAGCTGAGAACCGAAAAGTTGGCATTCCTGGAAGAACAACTGGTGGAGCTTCAGTTGGAACCACGACGAAGGAAGAAGTTATCTGTGTCTTGACATGAGATGGGAGAACCACCGGGATTTTCGAGGGGGACACCAGAGTTGGAGCTGTGAGCAAGCCGGAGGCCATCGCAATTCCGCGCTGAATAAATTGCAAGTCCCGAGGTGGAACGTTGATCCTTTTGGTGACTCTGGACAAAAAAAGAACAAAATATCGTTAATTACGGGTTGTCAGTAGTTAAGGTTAATACGTCCCTTCAAAACCATATCATGTCGACTTACGGCTGAGACACGGAGATGTTGTAGGTTCCAGGGTAGTTCCAAGTGGAATTGAAGGTGAGATTGACATTGTCACGCTCCTGGTAGATCCCATAACGAACGATTCCTGCAGGTCCTTTAGGTCCTGGATGGCCACTCGGAAGATGAGCGAAACTCACGCCTGGGGTGGCATTCTTTCCTTGAGATGAATATGCCATCTTTAATTTCTGTAAATTGAAAAGACACGTAGGAAATTAGTTAATTTTAAAAAAAACTGAACGATATCTGCTAATTTGGAGGTTGCATTAAAGTGAGAATTTCACTTTAAGAAATCAACGCTTTTCCAAAAAAAATGTGAGACGTGGTGGATACGTTGGAATAATGAACTTTTAGGTTATAAGGAGAATCTATTTGTCTTTAAAAAAACATTCCATTTTCGTTCGAGTTCTTATCATTGCATTGCATATGCTAATTTGTCTTATCGATAAAATATTCCTGTGATAAGAAGCAAAAGGTTTCCAAGATTCAGTTTTGACAATCGAGTCTCAACTGTCCCCTTTTCCAACTCGATTCGAAGGTTTGGTGGATTTTCATCGCTTTCATATGCAAATCAATTGAAATGATTAGAAAATCACACAATTACAATAACAATTTAGATTTATTCTCATCTAAAAAAGAAACATCCGTTATATAGTGCGTTTATAGCATGTAGACAAGTCATGCTCTATAATTTCATCCGTTCACGGTTCGCTGCACCAGACACACGGATTTTGAGTAGTTGTTTACTACAACTTCTTTAGATCTTATCTTCCATCTGTTGGCTTCCAGAGAGGCTATGAAAATGATGCGAATTTGTAAAGGTTGCTCCAGGCATTAGGAAAAATCTGATAAATTCACACTCAGCCACCCACCAACAGCTTCATGATTCTGGTTATTAGGAGGTAGTAGCAATGAATCAGCGAGATGGATCCTAAAATTTAATTTTAATTTGAGAAGCAAGACATTCGTGTCAGAGTACATGAAAATTTATGAAAGCTGAGAAGATACTAGGTAGGTCCATCTATGTAGGTATGTTAGGGTGAAAATAATTTCGTGATTTCAGAATCGTTGCGTGTCTAAAATTTGACGTGAGTTGGGGGTGATATTTACACATCATTTGGAGCTAGATTTCTGAGTAAATGTAAGAAATTTGATTCACTGTTTGTTTTTGGAGAAATATGTTTCTGGCTTTATTTTGAAGATTTAGTCATGTAATGAGCCTCAATCACAAATGGAGGCGTATCTTGCTCACACTTTTGCATTTTTATACAAAAAATTAGAATAAATTTGGATTTCCAGCGAAAGTTGAACAATGACAATCAGAAGGATATGAGTAATGTTTTTGAGGAGTCTCAAAATTGGTTTGCTAACAAGAAAGTTTGAAGTCAAGCAAGTGAGGATGCGAAGAGGTAATCATGACTCATAGCATTCACCCTGAGTAAACAACTCGGTTTAAAACATGAAAACATCAAATAAACAATTGTATATAGATAGGTATGCATGTAACGCTGTCCATTTACGATTGTTACATAACAGAATAAAATGCGTTGCAAATCTTTCAGAATATCATCCGCCAAGTCTGTGCGGCTGAAAAAGTACCAAAATCTCACGTCCAAGTAAAATGCTCAAACCACCGAAGATGAGGATGATAACGTCATTCCAATTTTTCATATTTTTATTGTACATACTTTTGCATTTGCACCTATTTACGGATAGGGATGATTATGACGCACAAGAAAGGCTGGCCGACACCAAAACAGGCTTATCGACATTTGAAACGCATAATATAATATGTACGCCTACCTGAAAACACTGAAATCCGTAACCAATCTCAATACACGTCTTGACCACAGGCTCATCTTTATTGTAACTTCTTCCAAAACTCTTGGATTTATTTACCGAAGTAGGTATATCCTCTTGTGGGCATCACTCATTTCACAAAGATAGTATTTATATTATAATCAAGAACTGCTTCACAACGAGTTTTTGTTGAGGATATCGCCTGTGTAATTTGAGGTGAAGATAATTATATAAGAGAGCAGGTATGTGTATCGTTTCAAGTTTCAGAAGATACAATTGCACATTTAGGGGTGAGCTAAACCATAGTAGCTCGTCGTGGTTGATGCTTTCCCAGACATTGCATGCTTATATGAACTTTTACTTTCAAAGTATGAATTTGCAAATTCCTTCTCGCAGTCTAATCCCTCCTCCACCGAACTCGTTGTATGCTCTTCACGAAAACTTGAAACGAAATTAAACTGTGAACGCTTTCAAAACTTAAAGAATTAAAAGTTTGTACGGACAACGATACAATTCGACATTCATGCAGAAATTATTTACATTTCCAGGCCTTCGGCCTGGACGCGCTGTGATTCTCGTGAGTCTCGGTCTGATTTTGCTTGGAGGAGATACTTCATCAGGTAAACTGCGGAAAAAGTTTTAACTCGTAGTTATATATAAAATATTTTGAAGTTTTAAAACGAAACGATTAAATTTTCCAATTTTTATTAAAGTCCGAGACAAAAGATCCCCCCACAAGAGACATCGAATTGTCGTCAACGATGACTACTCTGGTGAGTCACCCCCACCCCCACCCCCACCTGAAGAGCACCACTTCCACTACTTCGACTACCCCGTCATCCCCCCACCTCCACCACCTTCCGGAGAGTACTCCAGCTTCGAGGTGTCCCACTTCAAAGGAAAAGGGAACAAGCACGAGAAGCTTGAGGAGTTTAAGGAGGACCTCGAAGAGAAATGGGAGGAGCTCGAAAGGAAAAAGGAGGAAAAGCTCGAAAAATTATCGAAAATCCCTGAGAAGCTAGCCCACGACATAGACTTCGTTGGGAGGAAGATTAAGGAGGAGATCGACAGCAAAAAGGAGGAGATTGAGCGGAAGAAGGAGGAGTGGGAAAGCAAGGAGAAGGGAAAGAGCAAAGGGATTTCCATCCGAATCTGGAAGGAGAAAGGAAAAGGTAGCCACCGACACTACGGAAGTGGAGAAGGTGGCAGTAGTAGCTCCTCCGAAACCACGGTCCACCATCATCATCACCACTACCACCCCGAAGGAAGTGAAGAGTCCAAGGAAGAGAAGGGCGACTCCGGAGATTTCGAAGAGGAATACCGACCACCTCCAAGGAGGAAACCTAGACCTAAGCCGTATCCACCTCGGGATGAGCTGGAAAGATTTGAAGACGTGTACACCGACTTCACCACATTTCTCGATGAGGCTGGCTCCCAATTTACGAGACCTTTTGAAGGGGGTGGCGAAGGAGGGAAGTCGAAATCGAAGGGGATTTCTATCAATATTTTTAAGAATAAGGGAAGAAGGCGAAGATATGTGAAAATGTGAGATTTGACAGGAAATAAGGGCCTGCAACGGCAAGGTTATATTTGTACTTTCAGAATTCGGAATATTATAGAATCCTGGATGTACATGATAAACAACCTTGTAAGACGAAGCCTTGCTTTTGATACATGTATTAATTTGTTTCGTTTTGTTTTGAATAAAAGTATTAATTTTTGTTAAGCCAAAAAAAGCAGGAAACTTGCAAGAAAGTGATTAAAGTAATTATATATACGAGCCCAACAATATTTTCGATAAGATAGCATTTTTGAGGGACACGTTCCGAAATGCAAATTTTGAAATACAAGCAATATTATATTACTCCTAAGATTGCATTACTATTCTTATTTTTATTTTGTTGTATGCACATTCATAAGAATAAAAGATATATTTGCATGTTAATGTTTGCTGAGAATTCAACATGCTTCCACACAAATATACTATTCTCATATACCAATCGACTTTTACAAAAAAAAACAGTTTTTTTCTTCTTGTAATACTGTGTGACTTGCGGAGAGCTTCCTGCTTCCCACACAACTGTACTTTAATTGGTTGCAGTATAACAGCCGTTGCAAATCTAACGTTATGTTCTTATTAACGCATTAGAAGCCATCTATATGGGTCTACATTATTACAGCCCCCCAACTGTAACTGTAATATAAACTGAAAAATCGTTCACAGTGATCGGAGATTAAACGACCTATTTAGTCGTTTCGGATTATTGACAGCGTACCAATTTGTTTGGTGGCGTATGAAATACGATATCGCACTGTAATCGCTTATTCAGCCCTAAATTTGTAGTTTTTGAAATATTCATAAAAATCATGGTTTTTGTGGCAAACTCTCGGTTACAATTTTTCCAAATTATTTCATCTGAAATGATTTGTCCAATCCAAAATAATGCTGCTAGTTTTGTGTGCTACAAAACCAGAGGCTTTTCTAGTCAAATTCTCGCAACAAACCAACAAAGCGCAAATATCTCTGCAAATAATAAACATACTCACAATTTACTTTTAAAACAATTTTTACAAGTGTAATACGTGTAAGCATATCCTTCGATGAAAATTTCTCAAGTTCATGGGAATTCTTATATTTTGGGGCAAGTGTACAACGTATAGCTTAACTGCACAAAGCATTTAAGTCTATCTGATATTATACATGCGGAATAAACTGTAAATTTCTCATCAATCTCTTTCTCATAAGGATACGATTATTTATTTGTTGTGTGTAACCTCTGGAAATTTTAGAATGCGGAAGGCTTCATATAAAACTAATTATTTTCCAAACAAAAGCTTTCCAGTCAATCTCAACTAGTCGTGGCGTTGGGACCTGAACCAGATATTTCATAAAGTGGATCAAACTTCAACTGGAAACATGGGATTTAAAAGTTTTTACATTGTGACGGCTCTTGTGGCTTCTGCGATTGCTCAGGAATGTAAGTGCGAAAACGGCTTTCAACAACGATCTGTTTTCAAATAAAAATTTTAGAATTGAAAATAAAACTTTTTTCAGCTTCCAACCCCTTCATTTTGTCCCGGGCGCGACGATCCCCTCAGTATTATGGAGGTGCTCAAGGTTCAATAGCTGGAGGTGGAGGGAACCAAGGTCGACCACTTTACTTTGAAGGGCAAGGACGTCCTGGCCGGTTTGACTTCCATTTCAATGGTCCGCAGCAGTACAACAGCCAAGGCTTTTATCCTGGAAACAATGGGATCGGCTACTTCGGAAGTGGGAGCGGAGGAGGGTACTATCCCGGCTTCAACCAATTTCCTAATTATAATAGTAATAACGGCTATTATGGGGTCCAGCAGCCTAGATTTGCTCCTAGCAGCAGCAGCGGTTGAACTACTTTAATTGCCTTTTGCTCTGTAATTTATTTTTTACTCGTGACTGACTTACTGACAATAAACTGAGCTTGAACAACTTTAAAAAAATGATGAAGAACCGGAAGTCATTTTATTAGCGCCTTTGCGGGGAAGTTTGCCTTTTTTGATGCGTTTACTTTTAATTTTGTTGGCTTTTATGAGTATATGTAATTTGCATATTCGAAATGCTCTCAGGGACAGCAATGGCTGGACTCTCGAAAAACCTAATAGCTGGGGAAGGACCCCAGAGAGTTCAGGAAATGGCTGGGGCTGGACCTCCGAAAAGCCTGGAAATGGATGGGGACGAACTACAGAGAAGCCTAACAATGGTTGGGGCTGGAAGCCTGAGAAACCGGAAGAAGAGATCCGAAAGCCAATTCAAGAAGGAATCTTCATTTGGTTCCCCATTCCCAAGCGTCGCCACCTCGTCCTCCCGCCTCTTGGGTTAGACTTGTTCCATCGACTCCAACACCAAAGGCAGCAGCAACAGTATGTTGAAATCACCGACTTTCATCACACTCACTTCATCCCTCCAAATCCTCCTCAGCCTGTATATCTTCAAGAGATTCGCATTCCACAGTTCATTCCACACGAAGCCGTAGTCATTCCGTACGAAGCTCCAAATGTGCCACCCGTAATGCCTCTTCCGTATCTCGAGTCTTCACCGCCTCTGATCCCAATTTTGTACCCAAACCCTTCATCCGAAGTGGTCCCCATCATCCCAGCTCCGTCCGACAATTTGATGCCGCTTCCAGCGCCAGAGTACCCTCCTCCGTGTTTTGAAACTCATTCGGAGAATCATGAGCCACGGGAAATGCAGTGGCATTTGTGGGCTCACGGGAAGCAGATTATTTCACCGGAAGTGATACGAAGACTTAAATACTCGACTGAAGACTACTCCTCGGAGGACTTATTCATCCCCTCGGACTTCTATCGGCCTCCAACTGTTTTGCAAGAATCGACAGGCCGAGGTTGGAGACGTGCTTCAAATGTTCCGAAGAAGTTTAGGAGACCCCGCAGACCTGCCTTGGTTCGCGAGAAGAAAATTGCTCATTTAGAGCATGAGCGCAGTTCTCTTCTATAAAAATGACGACTTAAAATATCCGTGATACATATCAAAATGCACTTTTCAATGTCAGTCAAAAAGTCTTGAAAAACTTATGCTAGAAAATTATTGCTTTACTTGTGCCACGCAAAATCGGCAATTAAACTTTATCCCGTAAACACAATAAAATTACAGGCTAAAACTGTGCAGTTATCACTATTTTTCTAGCTATTCTAAAACAAAGAGAAAATCAGCTAAAATATGTCATACAATATATATATATAATCTGTTATACTTTTATACATTATATGTAAACCATTAAAATTATAATTTCGTACCAAATACACTCACTGAAAACGTGCAAAAACCAGACACAGCAAAAATAATACAAAAAATACAGCTTATCGAGAGAGATGACTTATCCCCCTCTATTATTATCATTCACGATCACGTTGCATTCCAGGTGGCAGCCCGTACCGGGCTGCGTTCGGATGAGGGGCTGACGTCTGAATGTGAGCTGTGTGAGGGTGTCCATAAGCTAATCTTGGAGGTCCTCCTGGTCCCGTGGTGTAGGTGATCTGTGATAAGCAAAACAGTTCAAAAATGATCTTTTTCCTTCGACAAAATACACTGAATATATTTTCAATGTAGCATAGCCATCCAACTTACATGAGGTGACGGTGGCCGCCCTTGAAAGGATGTTACTGACGGTTGCGTCCTAATTGGATAACCTGAAGTTATACTCCCTGTCGAAATCCCTTGAGGAGCTTGAATACTAAGTCCGGGATGAATTGTCAAATGAGTTGAGTTTCTAATTGGCAGCGTATGCGTCGGAGGTGGGTAATACTTGGGACTCTCGTCAGCAAACTTTTGGGGTGGTGGTGTGTGCTGCAAATAAAGAAAGTCATATTTAGCAAATCATAAAATTGGAAACGTGATTGCCAATATATTTTTTTTAAAGCTCCACTCACTTCCACCGGAGGATGCATCACAAAGCCGCGGGCGACAGTCGGTGTGTGCGGCAAATAGATTGTGGAGTGCTTCGGAGGTTCTTCTCGGAGTGGTGCTGGTGCAACCGCTTGAGGCGAGCGGGAGGGAGGGGTGCCAGCGTAAGTGAACACTGTACTCTGCTGCTGTGCAGGTTGCGAAGGATGATGTGCGGTGGAGAAGGTCGGAGGGGTTGTGTGAGTGGGCTGCTGTTGAATCGCTTGTGATGGGAAAAACTGTAGAGTACCTACTCCTGGTCCAGGCTCTACTTACAAAAAGTGAGATTTGAAAAGATTTGATAAGTATACAGGCCTTGGAAATAAATCATGATGATACAATTTCACAAAAACAGATTCAACTCACTGTGTGGATACCCATGTAAGGCATGGGGTGGTGGCTTGAATGGTCCAAACTTGTAATTGTTAGAGTGAGGTGGAGAAGGGCTCCTTGACCTCTTAATACCACCCTGCAACAAAAAAAATCCAGTCACCAATTTCGATCCAATTTCCTTCAAAATATCACTAAAAATGTGAAGCAATTCGCTTACAGGAGGCAACAAAGTGTGACTCGAGTGAGGCGGCTGGTGTTGCACCGGAACCCCTTTGTACACCGCCGTTGGAGGTCGAGTGAGGGTCACTTGTTGGATAAACATCTGCCCAGGAGCGAGCTGCATTCCGGGGGCGTAGTTTCCGAGTTGCCTCACTCCAAATACTTCGCCGCTAGTAATAAAATGAATCAAACAGGTCATTTTCAAACATGGAAGCCGAAATAAAAAAAACACTTCCAAAAACGGAGGTTGCTTATTTAAAAAAGCAGTTAAAGTTTCACCTAGTTTGTTCTTGGCTCATCAACTGCCTCTTCCTAATCTCATCCTCATTGAGAACCTTCTTCAACTGGAGGAACACTTGGTGCTTCTCCTCCTTCAGTTCACTGAGGCGGACCTCCAGAGCGGAAATTTGGTCTCGTGTTTCACTCAGCGTCATCGAGTCCTGCTTTTGTTGTCGCTCCCTTTCCTTTCGCTGCCTTTCCACCTCGGCGTCAGCTTCCAACTCTGCCACCGAATAAATATTTATTCACATTGATTAAGTCCCACCTCGAAATTAGGTTAATATATGTGATTCAGGTACCTTGTTTTTTACGCTCTCGCTCCCGCACAATGTGCGACTTCAGAGACTCCCACATTTGACGACTCATTTTTGGTCGCTCCAGCACAACGGGTGGCATCTTTGGCGTCACAGATAACCTTCAAACGCGTGCTCCCCAAACTTCTTATCACTCCCACCTCAAAACTGTTTTGCACCGAAATCCTCGGAGAAATTTAAAAATTTGTTTGGATTTTCGTCATCTGTGCTCAACGCAGGTGAGTTAAAACCAATGTATAAAAAATGCTCACCACCACAGCACAGGAGAGTCGGACCAAGCATTTTTTCCCATACCATAAAAAGA
>JAHZMW010000444.1:0-10240 GCA_027743745.1 Alloscopus bannaensis
GTATAGTTTACTTTGTGATATATTGAGCTATCTAAGAGAGAAAGAGGGGAAAGTGAAAGTGTGAATGCCACGACTTCGAAGTGATGGACTTTCTTGGGGCACTATGATACTCGCAGCTTTCACTTTTGTCGTGTTGTCTATTATTTACGTGCAAGCGTAAGTCACAGACTAGATGAAATCTTTTCTACACAAAAGGATTGCACAAAAGTAGATCGATTGCTCCTAGATTGGTGCCTCTCTGTGACAAAAATCTCTGACAATTGAATCCAATGGAAGCTTCATCCAATTTTCGTCTTTGTATGAGACTCGTGTACCACTCCCAAACTTGTATCACGACAAGCAACGCTTTCAGCTTACAAAAACGAAATACCTTCATGTACCTGGATGATCCTAGTAATAATAATGACAATAGGTGACAATCATTACGTGAGGCTTATTGTGTGACTGGAGAGCTGTAATGGGGTCCCACTTTGCCCGAAATATAATTACGGACTTTCTTCGTGCTATAAACATACGTGCCCTTTGGGAATTGTAGGCTGACGTACGTGACGCAGGTTAGCGTGGGTAATATTAAGAAGAAGAAGGGATGATAGATGAACGATGAACCGATCCTTATCCTGTTTTTTTCAAAGAGAGTATACACTACAAGTAGTATCTTGCCATTTGTCGTTCGGAGTTTGCATGAACTCTAGCATTTGAACACAACCCGCTGTCCCGAATTTATCTCAAAAGTGAGGAACTTTATTTTGAAGCGGAATCCCTGTTATCTTTGCCTCCGTAATTTGACAAATGAACCTTCATCATAAACTTCTCTGTTTATATAACGCCTTCTCTATTGTGTGCCTCCACAAGACGGCTATTTTTGTCGTTTATGACGGCAGACAATGGATAGACTACAACCGTTTTAGTAGGAGTTTTGGCTTGTACGTGCTGCAGATATAAATGGCTTTGCACGACGATGAAGGAAGAGTCATTCTTCCAGGTCATTACACTTATGCGCTTATGGAAAGTGTTCTGAGAAAAGAGAGGTTTAGGAGCGGATATGCAATGCGAAATGCGAACATATTGATGGTGAAAGTTTGTAATCTAGTGTAAGACGCGGTTTTGTGATCGTTAGTTGAACTGAAAACTTTGTACGTTGATCGGAGGGACGTGTTTTGTGTCAAGGGCGTGTTTAGCTGAAGTTCAAGAGACAATTTCATTTGACTATGCTTACGATTTCTTTTCGTGATTGTCAAGCATCTGTCAGCAGCATAATCGTTGGGACACACTTGGAGATCTTCGTCCTTACATGTGGCGGTTGGAGGACTGTCCTTCCCTTCGATTTCACATTGGTAGCACTTCAGGGTGTTTTGGACTGTTTGCCCTGGAATCAAAAGGAGTTGATTGTCATTACAGTGGTTTCATTGAATGTTGTGACACATCTGCGTGGAATAATTATAACTACTTTTGAGCAATGGGATTTTATCACACAATAAATATGCAGCAGGGATCGTAAACGCTTTGTTCACATCAAACAACGTGCTAGGCGATACTTATGCATGGGAATTTGTATCAGAGTCCATTTACCATTTTCTAGTGTCAGACTAAAATTCAATTAAATGCTCTTAATTATTCTCGAGTTTCGCAGTTTACAGTGTGAAGACAGAATTACGATTAGTGACTGTACTCTGACGATATAATGCGTAAATGTTTAGGTTAAGATTAAGACATTCTTTATATAAAGAAGCTGAAGTCAATTATAGGATACGAGTTACTTAGAACTCTAGTTTCATGATTCACTGTACATCCCTGCTGAAGGACTATTTCTCATGATATTTACGCTTCACTTATTACCAAGCGCAAAAATTATCTAGACTACTAAAGCTTTAGTGCTTTGATGCTTTACGCAAGATCTTGGCGCAATGAAAGCCTTATGAAGGACTATTTCTCATGATATTTACGCTTCACTTATTACCAAGCGCAAAAATTATCTAGACTACTAAAGCTTTAGTGCTTTGATGCTTTACGCAAGATCGTGGCGCAATGAAAGCCTCCGTAATCCTTTTCCTTGATGACTTTTCTCATTTACTGAAGTGTCGCCACTGTTTTTTCTCATCTTTTCAGCTGCTTACTTATTCTTAGGAAAACAGAGAATAGCTCATTGCAAAAATTGCAGCGTATCATACTTCCGTAATAATTAATCCTCGTGTCGTGGTAAAATGGTTTTTCTTTCTGCTTTCTTTTTACTGTCTCTACTTAGTATCACGACCCACTATACTTTATCTATATAAAGTCACTATTTAAACAAAAACTCTCGACAGCCAGTTTATCGTTTTTTCTGAACATTATACTTCAAAAGCATTGCACGTAAATGTACAAGACAACACGATTATTCAATGGACTGAACGAGAGATTGTGGTAAACATTCGTCGACTGAGAGGACGCTAGCTATGCTAATCTCCATTCTGGACAACGTGTTTATTCCATGACTTTAATCTTTCATGTACGTGCTGTTGCAAGCCATTAAAATCCGTCGGGAAAATGTTCTCCCGTAATGATTTTATAGAGAACATTTTGAGTTTTGTGTCATGATTTTAACGTGTGATATGCGCTCATTTTTGGCAACATCCCATATGGCAAAGGCAAACATCAAAAGTTCGACATCTCTTGGCGTAAGCGTTACTATTACGTGAGTTTAGTAGCTTTCTCAAGTGACTTTCAAAAGATCCTTTGTGCCACTAGAACTACTAGAAGACTCAAGAACCCAACTTTGAAGTGACTACTACTTCATTCAAAGCACGATAATATAGTTTATTGTTAGTATTATGTGCGATAGCTTAAAAATAATTGTAAAAGAAAAGAAACAGGACATTGTTGCACTATCCATATATTCCTGTGTGTGTAGTAGTTGTTTTATGGACGTTTTTTTCTGGGAACTTGTATCTTTCAAGTCCTCGTAAATTGTTTTATACTGCCCCGGAATTCATTTGTAGGCTGCTTATGACAGCTATTCCGCTGTCTCTACCTCGAACGTCTCTCAGTTCAGAGTGGGATTACGGCAGAAAAAACTGGGCTTACAACTGTCTTCCAGAAGTACTTACAATCAGAGGTTTTCGTAAAGAGCACGATCGAAGTACGAATTCCACTGACGCAGGAAGAGAAACAAAAAATAATATGGAGTTTTTTTTCATCTCATCATTTCCTAAACCTTTGTCTACCTCTTCTGTGATCATTTCCCAACTGCGTAATTTTACATGTCTACATTTCATTTCACTGTTGTAATTCCAATGTCATTTTCTAAATGTACATATCTGCCGGCTCACAAATTACTTTCAGCTCCAGCTTTATTTTTTATTCAGCATGGTGCCTGCGGAAACGAGAGCCGTCCTTGTTGGAAAAGGTAGGTTCAAAAGTGTGCCTGTCGCTTTCTCCAAACCTTAAATTAGATCCTACAACTGCAAATTAGTGCTATAAAAATCATCCTTTTGCACGCTCACAAATTCCACAGCGGGTGAAATTAGCATTTTTATATTACCGTTTCTTTCTTTTTCATTTTTTCTCTTGTACGTGCGTTTTATTATGGTAATTTACTCTCAGAAGGAACAACTCGAGTTCTACGAAAAGAAATATTATGGAACTTGATCTTGAATTTTTACCTTGTTGACAATATAAACGCAAAAGATGCTTTATGAAATTCTTACAAGTACAAAAATATTATCGAACTTGACAGGCACTTTCAAGGCCCGCAAGGAATTAGGTATATTTTACGCTTTCCTGGTTTCTTGGCTTGCTGGTTTGATTACAATTATAATGAATCAAGCGACTTCGTCATGTTGGTTTACCATCTCACACCTACGCGTATGTGTGGCTCTTTTGTCTTTTCATTACAAATGTACTGCATTTTTTGTGCGATCGTGAAAAGAAGCTTACAGATATGAGATACCAACAATAAATTATGGATATTCTTTTACTCTATTGCCTCGCTTCCGAATATGGTGTACGTGAGTTAAACTGAAAGTGAGACGTATTTATTCATTTCTCTCTCCGGGATCGTAAATCAAATAAGCATATTTTTTCGCCGCGTTTTTCTCCCAACACGATTTTCATCGTTGCTTCCGAAAAGCTGACATTTGTAGAAAACAAGTCGAGAGCCCAGGATATGTTGGTATTTACATACCAAAAGAAGGTTGTTCATGTGCTAGCGTACATTGAAAAGAGAGATTCCACATGAAGGGCTGCACGAAAGCAATTTCATGATGAAAATCTCCTCTGGAGACTGAATGGCTGATAAACACAAAATAAATTATATATCTACAAAGTCAGTGCCCAGTGAAACATCGCGGAATGCCCCGAGTCGATCCGCACACATTTCTCCACAAGTCAATTTTTGATTATCTCAAGTTTATACACACGGAAGTGAAAGTACATGTATTTCGTCTTGTTCCAACTTTTGCAATTGTTAAATTGCCGTAATCATCGCTTTTCTAAGTAAATCTGCTCTTCACAAATCTCCAGGAAGTGAGGGGGGAATAAAATGTAGTAATTGCTGAGCTGCTGAGTACAGAAGAAAGAAATACTCGGAAGTTCATTACGAAACACGTCAGCCATAAAGGTAGACAACATGAATCCAAAGAAAAGTCAAGGAGTTGGGGAAACTCTGCTGGAGACTTTTCTTTGAAGAAAAGTCAAAGAACAGAAAGCCTTACATTTTGTCCTCCTGCAGGAAATTGAAAGTAAGGAGGAGAATGTCGATTGCTAAAGCAAGAGTGAACGAGGCACTCCATTTCGGCCACAAAATTATCATCAACAGTACATGAGCCATGTCTAAGGAACCACGAAGTGGTACTCACTTACACGTGTAGGTGGCTATTTCCTCAACAAAGTTGGCAATTTGTACAGATCCTGAATTCCGATTGAGTGGTGCAACATCTTTTCTCTCCTTTTTCCGAGATTCGAGTACACAAACGGAGAGGAGTGTCAACTGTCACAAGAGTAAAGAAGTGCTCCAGAAGACCACTTCCCGTGTGCTCAACCCAGGTAGACGAATAAAAACGAGGAAGGCAAGAAAGTTTAGGACATATGGATGGGGAGAAAGTTAAGAAATGTTGCTGGCAGTTTCAGACAAGTTACTTTAGCTTTATTGACAAGACAAGCAAAGAGCAGGTATAGGTACTTCATAGGTAACTCTCTTATTTTTGCTTTCTCCTGCTTCTCATAATCAGACTCTCACACAGAAGCCTTCGGCAGTGAGTGTCCTTGGGTTCTTTCTGACTTGTGACAGCATGCCTGTCGAGACTGAAAAAATGGCTGGTTTACTACAGAGCTTCCTAAGCGAATGGTTTAGAAGTACCATTCATATTCTCAAAATGGATTGCAAAGTCATTTACTTGCATGAATGATTTTATTTGAATATTTAAATTCGGATGGCATGAATTCTGAATTCATTATCAATACGTATCAATGAGTTGCTTTTACTGGTCCTCCGTTTGTTCGAAAAAAGTGTAATTGTGTTGTGTCCAGTTCAGATTGGGTCAAGTGAAAAAATCATGCCGTTTATTTTCAATTTCGCAACAATAGAGTGTCATCATCCCCTCTGGAATCTTCACCTGATAAAATGTCAGCTTGCGAAACAAGACAGGACAAAGTAGCTGCTACCGTCCCACTTTTCCCTTTCTCCATTTATCTTCTCTTTCACAGCCAGTACTCCCCGTTGGCTAGTTGAAATTGACTGGGTAAAGTTGCCGAATTGCAGCACTTTCCCTCGTATCCAGCAAGTTTTATATAAGGTAACGGAAAACGGTTACATTTTTCTTGTTGTCGTCCTCCCCTGTTTTCGTTTTTTCTCTCCTCTTTTCTCGTTTCCTGATAGCTGCACACACCTCGAGCTTTGTTGATTTGAATTGACTAAAAATCGCGTTTCCCAGATCCATAAAGGACTCAAAAGTTGGTGAGGTACTCAGCAAGATGATGATACTGATAACCAAGTTGCGTGCGGAGAAAGTGTAGAAGCCTATTACAGCTCCGTAATATAATACGTGTACCAGCTCTGCCCAGACAATACAATAGGACGCAAAAGTTTTGTGTTCTGGAGGAGAGGAGCACGTATTTGGAGACAATAGCTGGAAGTAAGGAAGAGTGATCACAGAGACTGGATATAATGTTATACACACTCGTATATGCATACGACACCTACCTAGATGTTATATAATACTACAAGTTTACGTATATGTATTAGTATTGCATCTTTTAAGCGGCGACGTTGGTCTCACAGAGGTCTTTTCCCTTTGATTCAATTAGGTTCTCTAAGATATCAACTGAATGTAAGGAAGAAAAGAAGACTTATTTTTCATCGTTACGTGCTTCCTTCGGAAGAGAGAAAGCGTGAGATATCCCAGCACCACGGCAGTTTTGTAGCCACCGAAAGCAAGAGTCACGCATTACGGGAATGTTATATGAGATCATGATTTCAGCTCTGTAAGCTTCGTAAATGGCCTCGTCGCGCATCGTTTCATTTGATTTGCGAATCGTAATGCGTATTTCTGATAATACTTTTAAAGTGTCATACACAATCTCTCACACAACGTGCTGAGGAAAGTCGTTACCTTTTCGTACGAATTGCGGAATCTGGCATCGTTGCAGGTGAGCCCTAGACTAGCGTAAAGTTGATAACGGAGCTTGTCGTCTTATGAAGCAAATATATAACGTTTACAAGATGAACTTCTAAATCATCTGTGTGCAACGCTCTATTCAAGTGAAAGTTGCTGGCACTAGAGTAAGATAACTGATCGGAAATACTTTTCCAGAGAAAGAGTTAGCAGTCACCACCACGTATCTGTTATATCTGTATATAAGCAGTTGGCTTTTGAACAAGAGGACTCTCGAGTAAATTCTTACTCGGATGATGGTGTGGTTCGTGTTTTCCAAGCACTCTGTTGACAAGATTTGGAAAACTTGGGTTGAAGTGAGCACTCGACTCAGTCCTTCCTGCTTTTCTCTATAAACCGTTTTCATTAAATCGGCAGCTCAATTTGAAACTGTTGGAGTGTAAATATTAGTCTAACCTCGTACTGCTACAACTCGTGCATTCATGAATTTTATGTATAAGCACGGCAAAGACCAGATTTGCATCCTGGCCTTTGCTTTGTAGTGTGCTCTTCAAAGTAGCCAATCAAAGTGGAAACGCTATACTACTCCAAAAATGAGGCAATTTAAATCGTACGGAAGCTACAACGTCTGCTTTATATTCATACTCTGACAAAAGGATGAAATAGGATGAAATAAAACACCATCATACTCACATTACTCACAATCAGAGAAAATGAAAGAGAAAGCCGAGCTCAATCAGACGTGTGTATATGAGTGAAGAGTCACTCAGTCAGCATACACTTCACAGTCATCTAGCGCATCACTCACGAATGTGCAAAAGAAAATATAAATATACTCGTGCCTGTATGATGATGTCTTGATGTTTTTCTTTCGAGAAGCAGAATTGTTTTAAGATAAAAGTGTACCCTGTGTAATGTAACTTTCAAAGCTTTCAAAAGACAACTTTGAGCATAGTTTGATAAAACTTTTATACCTCACCAGCCAACAACGTGGTGAATGAATAAGACCTTCAGCCTAACACATGAAAACAGAAGAAAAAGAAAAAGTACGAATCCTTCCTCTCCTTTCTTTCCCTCATGTACACACTCATTGTTCAACAAATACTTGGAAAAATAAAAGCATTTTGGTGGAGTTTCATTCAAAGTTTTTTTTTCGTTGGAGAAGACTTGACTCTCTGTTTCCTTTTGAGTCCCTACCACATTTGCACTTGGGAGAAAGTTTTCCTCCGAGAGGCTGAATGCAAATAAATGCTGAGCTCCTACTACAGGATATTGTGTTGTTCTACTATCTTCACATACACACACTTGTCATGACACAAAAAATAAGAATGATACTACGAAAAAGTGAAAAACTTTTCTCATGATGAGGATGAAGTAGTATTCATGATTTTTTTAGCATGAAAAACCCGTCCCTCTTTTTTATTTTCTTTATACGACCATGATCCACACACTCTGCAAAAACTCTCTTGCCATGCTGTACACGTCCGCAATATTCCAGTTCCAAGTACAAAAAAACTCGAAAATCTGATTATTTCAGAAAGCAGCAGCCTCCGTTTTTTCTCCGTACTCCGGTGAACGTGATAATATACACCTTGTTGCGAGTGTGCACACAGTGCGGCTCCGTTTCATTTTTATGGATTGTGACTTTTTTATGGATCTCTTTCCGTTTTTAATAAAGACCCACATAAATTTACGTGCAAACAATTAACTTTTTTTAAAAACTGCTCCTGATGACATATGCGTCAGTAAATTATGTCGATACTCGTTAAAACAGTGAAACCAATCATGCATAAGATGGTGTGTCCACTATTACGCGAGTACTTTCTCCAAGTATGCTCAGAATGTTGAGAGAGAAAGAGATTTCCTGAAGATATTAAATTGTCCTTTGAGCACTGGAATCCTCATTTCCGCTGTGTATATTTAACATTATCCCTCTCCGCTGTGTTCATGCTTCCTTTCCTCCGAGGATTTCACTCTATTGCCAACACCATCCAGCATTCTTATGCATATATTAAACAAACTTTACGCTCATTTTTGAAGTTAATGGTCTAGAAATCAGGGCAAAACGAAAGCGTGCTCAACCATGCGCTTCTAAACACTGTTTGCGAAAAACATGGAACACATCGCGGCGTTGGTAAAACAAAAACAGAAAAAAAGAGAGGGAGTGTATACAAAGTGAAAAGATGAACAACTGGCAAAGTTGCTCGCTTCGCTGGTGGAATTTCATTTCCTCACTAGAACATGATGAAGCAACTCGATTTCTTCTTGTTGAGCGATGCACATTTCTCTACACTCCATATCCCCTGCTGGAACCGCTGTGTACATTTTTGTATATTTATTGGCTACATAACATTGGGCGCTTTTGGGTTGCTGCGAAATTCCTCAGAGATATGGAGAAAGGAAGAAGTACGGAATTAATGAAAGCAATGAGCGTGAAATGGTGGAATGAGAAATCGCATAATAAAATCTAGAGATGCAAGTATGCAAGGGAAAGTTTTCAGACGAAACTGTATTGTGTGTCTAAACTCTGTAAATTTTTTGTTTTCCACGGTCACTGCCTTTTTGGCAAAATCCTCTCCGAAAAGCTAATGATCGTCAGCGTCGCTGTGTAGAGAGAAAGTAAATGTAATAGAAAAACATTGTTGATTTGCATGCTGGTAGAAATGATTAAACTGACAGTTCGAAGAAAAGATAAACAAGTGTCGCAAATCCGGAGGTGCCTACTTTCTCCTTTTTCCTGCTACACAAGCTTTGTATGTATATGGGCCGTGTGCTTTTAAATGAAGTCAAGCTCGAGCCGTCAGTATCAGAAACATTTGATAGAATGACTTCACAGAATTGAGGGGAAAATTGAGTTTTAAATTTTACGAACCTGATTGGACGATAAGAAAGTGGGAGATGATCCAACTGTAGATGAAAATATCCTTCATTCTGCTAAATTACGTTCTCCGCTTCCTGGAAAAAAAACACTTTGATTTTTATCACCGAGCCCGTGCTGGAAAAAGAGAGGTGTAAAATGACGACTCTCCTTTATGCCAGAAAGGTTTCTACTGAAAGTGATAATATTGTGTGTTGGTGTTATGACGTACATACGAAGAAAGCGAAAAGTTGAAATAAACACATGTAAAGTTTTCTTGTTTCTTGTTCCAATTAACTTTCACAAATGTACATTTGCCTCCCTAAACAAATACAGAGAGAACAGGAAAACGCGTCGTATTACAACTCATTTTTTCTTTCAGTCGTACGAACTGTGAATGTTGTAATGTGAGTTGTTGTGTGTGTGGTTCGATTAGAAAACTTTCTCCAGATTGGATCAACCTATCATTATGACAAAATATAAGAAAAGATAGGCGAAACACGAGAAGAAAGAGAGATTACAGTGCGGCTGGAAAAAGTTGTTTGCTATTTCTCTCCAATTCTTTTCTTCTGTTCTATTAGATAAGTTGCTCGCCGTGTACAAAACGTGATGGAATAATGTCTATCTAAGGAGAGAATGGGATTTTCTCAAGATTTTCTCTCTCCCTTAATGCTGAATTTCACGGTGTAAGCCTGACGAGGCACGTATCTGTTGCATTACGTTACCGGGTCTAAGCCACCGAACCAATAAGCCACCGGTAGGATAAAAGCCACCCGTCCAATAAGCCACCCGTTCA
>JAHZMW010000445.1:0-18566 GCA_027743745.1 Alloscopus bannaensis
TGGGTTTAGAGGTGAACTTGAACTTGACCTTGGTGGTCCGCAAGCTTCCGTAGGCCCTTTCATTCTACTCTCCACCTAGAATGCATGGTCACTCAAAGTGCGTAAAGCTGTCCAGTTGTTTATATGATTGGCCGTGGTGCTCCGTCTTGCAAATAGCTCATGCACATACTTCTTAGTATTAGTAGTAACTCCCAAATTCATACGAACAAGTAATTATAAATAACGACTTTACTTTAGGTAGTAACGCTGCTGGACAAATCTGATTTAATCTTGTTTTGTTTAGGTAATCGCACACCGAGAGCGAAGGTGCATCTATTCTCAAGCTCCTTATCTGCTTCGTTATCCATGAAAATTGTTCTTGGAAGGAGTTCATAACATTGTTGTGTGCGGACGAAGTAATAGCAATTGGAATTGGAATTGCAGTAGCAAAAGAAGTGAACAAGAGCTCGCTGCGCTTCACACGCCGGAGAGTGTGGCTCCGGCTCTTATGAACTTCTTCAAGGTCTTCAGTGGAACGAGAAGCTTCATCTTTAATGAACGCAAAAAGATGTTTTATGATAAGCTCAGCAACAGCAAGAGCGTTTATTAAAATGCGTATGATTATGCAAGCTCCAGTGAATTTCATGCATGATCACGTATGCCCAACCGCGTCTTAAACTCAATTGCTGAAGAAAGGAGAACCGAAAGTTGTGTGAAGTCAAAACGTTCGGAACATGACATTTTGTGATTGTAAAAAAATGGTTTGCATGAAGCACTGTGCCAGCTTAGCGAATTTACGAACACTACTTCATTAGTTGTTTTTAAAAGCATTTTCTGTGAGAGGTTGAGAACAGTTTAGATCTGTGACAGCTTTAAAACGGCAGTGATGGACCGGAGGAATCTGAAGCCGCCGGTGAAGATAGCGCTGCTAGAGAAGAAGGAGAGTGAGGTGTCACATTGTTGGAAGACGTGTCAATTGTTTAGTTATGTGCTCGTTGTGATCAGTGGAGTGGCTACCAGCCTTGCAATGGGCAGCGTCCAGAGGATGTTCAAGGGGCACTGTATCCTATACGCGGATCTCAAGGTGACGCTGGTGGAGAACTGGACCATCATCGATAAGCCGCAACACACGGCCTCCCGGTGGGGAGCTTACAGCAGCTGCAACTTTTGCCAGTTCTGCCCCGTGGCATCCGTCGTTTTTGCAGGGATTCTGGGCACCCTCTTCGTCATGTGCGGACGCGGTGGTCGCTCCAGTCGCAAGTATGCCAGTTTTATTATTATATAATTATGGTTTATGTACTGTTGAAGGCATTATATTTAGGTATGTAAGATAAATCAATGTGTAGAACGGGTGATTTATTGATTGGCAGCTTGCCCCAGCCGTGGAGAATTGTGCCACCAGCAATCATGTTCAATCTAATCTTTTTGCTCACGTCGTGTGCGAGTGTCGCGATGACCTTTGGTGGGTTTTCGGCATTCTGCTCAAGTATCGGATCTCAACTGAATGTGTCCAGTTGCGAGGACCTCATCGGGTACAACTGGTACCGGTACCCGAACGCAACCTACTTTTATGACGATGTCGTCATTGCTGAAGTAAGTTCAAACAAAATTTGCAAGTTAATAGGTAATGGGGCAACACGAATTTCTAAAATCCTATTATGCGTTCTCTATAGACGGGAGCGACGGTCGGTCTCGTTGGATGGCTGATGGGCTTCATCATCCTCCTCATTCGTGTCATCACACACGCCGACTTCAACGTGATCTCCCCAGGAAAGTCGTCAGTGGCCTCAGCAATTGCGACTACAGGGACGACCCAAACTCCTCTCGGAAGTCAGACTGGAGGAGGATTTGGAAAAGGAGGATCCCACCTCCGACCCGGGAGCATCGTAGCTCAACGGAGTTGCAGTACAAATGACATTGCCAACCGCCTTCACGGGAACACGGATGATGAAAGCGTGACGCCTTACAGACCGCGTACAATGTCTACTGGAGCAGCGAGGAATGACAAGCAGCCTCACTCCACCCCCATTGTGATAAATAACCACCATCACCTCCACCTTCACCATTGTCACTGTGACCCAACCACGAAACGAGGTGGTGGCCGTGGCCGACCTCAAGATAAGCTTACTTCCAAGGGCAGTTCGGCGAGCAAGAGCAGTGCAGACACGCAACAGTCTTCACCCGCATCAGACATCACAATAGTCAACGAGGTGGCTCCCCTCCTCTTAGCGAAGAGCCCCCCAGTTCCATTGAAAGGAACGAAATGAAAACCTTAACCTATGTATTATTTTTACGCGTTCGCCTCCAAGGCTTCCTTTTTAAATGTACATTTATTTATACATAGTTAATATTTACACATCCGCTCAATTAACAAGAGCTTCCAATCTACACTGTTCAAAATAGTAATGGACTCTTTGTAAATTATGTAGCTCAGCACTCGAACGCTACGTGAACCTGTTCCTAATAATTTATAATTTTAAAAAGGATCCATGAAATGCTTTACCAATGACAAAATACACGAACATCAGTCCGAAGGAAAGCGACAAGCTTTACAATATATAAAAATGTATGATACAGAAATGAATTAACAAATTGTACTTTCTAATTAAATTATTTATATAACCGCAAAAGCATTTAAGTAAATGGCAGCCTGAAGGTGGTTCGGAAACTTAAGTGCAAGACTGGTCGAAAAACACTCATTTCCAGACCAATTGCATTCACTCTGACCACTGACTGAACACCGAATTATGCGACGGAGACAAAGACGTCGACGACAGCTCCAGCGTGTGTGACTGCCATCTGTCATTTTGATGCGAGACCGCAGCCTTCTCGGCTTCACCGATACAGGAGTCCATGTAAATGCGCATCCTCCGCCGGCAGAGCCTCTTTGAGTGCCTTTCTGCGATTACTGTCAATTTCTGAGATCATCTTCATCACATCATCGTCATCTGGGGGGCCACTGTGCTCCGTTGTAAATGTCGCCTTTTGTTCTTGTTTCCAAACAATTTCCATTTCAGCTGTAATGTGATGATGCTGGTTATCACATAACGTAATAATTATTATTGAGTCACGATTAACAAGTTTTGGTGTATACGAATAATCTCGCGTTCCATAATTGATAATTGGGGACAGTGATCTTGCAAAGTTGTGTGTGTGGTGAACATGGTGGTAATAGTCAGAGAGTGATTGTCCTGGAAAAAGTGATTATTTAACGCGATATATTGTGTTAGAGAAAAGGACTATAGCTTCTCGTGATGGACGCCACATTCCTCGACATCGGAGTCTCCGCCGCGGACCGAAGGGATCGACTTTCTTCCTCTAATAGTCAGGGACCGGAGGAAGAAGATAAGGAGGACGCCAGGCCTGATAATCTTCTGGAAGATGAGCTTGCGGTTGAAGTGCGGGGGCCGTCCCGAAGACCCCGTCCTCCGAGCAGTCGGTCACCACCCCACGGGGCCGAGGGAGGTGATGGGATTGCGCAAAGGTCGCCAACATCAGCTCCCCAATCACGTGAACCGACTTCCGGCCAGCAGAGACAGGCTCGTCGTCAACCCCGACCACCTCCCCCTCCGACGGCGGAGGAAGAGGAGGAGTTTGAGCTGAAGTATGGTGCGAAACATGTTATCAAGTTATTTGCTCCGGTGTCACTCTGCATGCTGGTCGTTGTCGCCACGATCTCCTCAGTTACCTACTACACCCGCAGGGAGGGATACTTGTAAGTGGCAGCCTTTACTCCATTTTCCAATTGTATTTATGCTAACCAAGTTACTCACGACGGATTCGTTGTTTGGACAGAGTGTACACTCCATTTCACGAGGAGAGCCCGGAGACCAGCTCCAAGATTCAGGACGCTGTCCTAAATTCGCTGATTTTGTTGGGAGTGATTGCTGTCATGACCTGTTTTCTGATTCTTCTCTACAAGAAGAAATGCTACAAGGTATGCTTTATGCTGGTCATGCCCGAAAGGAAACTTATTGTAGGATGCATTAAAATCTTGAACTGAATTTCTATTTTCAGGTAATCAACGGTTGGTTGATGATGTCATCTTTTCTCCTCCTTTTTCTGTTTTCGTATCTCTACTTGAAGTAAGTGATACGCAGAATATATCGATTTTTTTAGTTTCTCTAGACAGGGATTTTTGATGTTACACAATTCGTTATGTTTCTTTGCAGAGAAGTACTTCAGACCTACAACGTTCCACTGGATTATATAACAATGGTGTTGGTCATGTGGAATTTTGGAGCAGTCGGGATGATTTGTATTCACTGGCAAGGTCCACTAATTCTTCAGCAAGCTTACCTCATCTTTATCTCTTCGTTGATGGCCCTCGTTTTCATTAAGTATTTGCCCGAGTGGACAACTTGGGTCGTGCTGGGAGTGATTTCAATTTGGGGTACTTTTGGAGTTGTAACATTTATAATAATGCTTATTAATCTTGAAGGGTCAAGTTTTATAATGCTGTTACTACTTCTATAGATTTGGTTGCTGTACTCACTCCGAGAGGACCTCTCCGTATTCTAGTGGAAACAGCACAAGAAAGGAATGAACAAATTTTTCCAGCATTAATTTACTCATGTAAGCATGACCTTTTCATTTCCGTGATGCAATTTATTCTAAGTTGGAAAATGGGTTTACTGATTGTGCGATATCCTAAAAATTGGGGTTGTCTATTATACAGCTACGGTTGTCTACTCCATTGTGAACACTGTCAGTGATGACGACGAGGCGAGCAATAATGCGAGACCGAACAAAACGAATGGAGGGATGGCTGGAGGTGAAGGTCACCAACGAGGCACCCAGGGTCCTGGTGGAAGCAGTAACGGATTAGATCCTTCAGATGCTGCTGAAGGATTTACTCCACAATGGCGTGAAGGAATGGAAAGTCGGGTGGAGCGAAGGAGAGAAGCTGTGGCAAACAGTGGAAATTCAGCGGAGAGACAAAGTCACCGTCCAAATTATGGGACAAATAACCATCCACACCCAGGGCACGACGAGCATGCCAACGCGGACGATGAAGAAGAACGTAAGAAACTAAATATGACGTATCAAACTCTGTATTGTAACTCGTTTAAGTGGTTAATAAAACTTATAATATTTGTTGATTTGTGCAGGTGGAGTTAAGCTTGGATTAGGAGACTTCATTTTTTATAGTGTCCTCGTGGGCAAGGCTTCCTCCTACGGGGACTGGAACACCACTTTAGCGTGTTTTGTAGCAATTCTCATTGTAAGTGTTGATTAAGGTCTATCAATTCAAGTTGAATTATTCAACGCTCACTATTTGTCAAAACGACGAAAAAGATACAATGTAACGAAAATTTTGTTTGTCTTTCAGGGTTTGTGCTTGACTCTGCTGCTCTTAGCCATCTTCAAGAAAGCATTGCCTGCACTCCCGATCTCCATCACGTTTGGACTGATTTTCTACTTTGCCACCAGAGAAATAGTTACACCTTTCACTGACGTGCTGTCCAGTGAACAAGTATTCATATAACACTAGTTATAGTTCATACATTTGCAAGTCTTGATATTTTATGTCGTTGGCATTCGCTTACTCCTTGCGGAAATCAATGACTAATTATAAATAACCTCTGTATGCACACGAAGAAAGTTCACTTATATAATAATAATTACGCTCCTTGTGTAACGTTCTTGCATGATATGATATTTATTAAAAGTAACCTAATTAAAATTGAAAGCCGAATTTCGAAAGTTAAATACAATTCACGCGTATTTGTAGGACTTGTTGTTGGTAATACCAACTTGGTATTATGAGCTAATCCCCAGGTAATGGTGTATGCTAATCAATTCGTCTTTAGACTGAAACAGGCATTATTAATCATTTCTGTTTTATGATACAGTCAGGCGAAGAAAAGCTTCAGGTACTTACCCTTTCCTTTAGTTTTAATTACAATTATGTTGTTTTTTTCGTTTGATTGTACTTTAATTTTGTATATGCGCTTATTATACACTTACTGACTGTAAATCAAACTTACGTTCAATGTAATTTCTGTAACAAAAGAAATTGATGCATTTATTTAAGAAGGTTATTTAAATGTATTTAATAATATATTTTTTAACTGTCAATTCCTTATATCACAAATGGCTGAATCTCATTTCTTGTCGCAGCGGTAAATTGTAGCGTCACATTTGTCACCTTATCACTTCAGTCTTGCGACTACCACGAATATGCGGGCACGGGCACGGATTGCATGTACTGCACTTTCCCAGCGTTCTTTCGAGCCGCTCTGAATCTTCGGAGTCGCCTTCGACTATTCCTCCACTCTCCCTCTTGGAGTGAGAACGTGAACTTGCTTTCGAACTATTCCGGGAACATAAGAGTGAAAATAGGTATTGCGTTTTGTTTAATAGGTATGTATATTTATAAATTATAATTGTAGGACAGTAGGAGAGGATCTGATGTTATATGGATTTCTTTACCCGTTTTTTGGTCTTCAAAAACTCCTCACTGGGAGTGTCGCTAGTATGAAAATACTTCTCCAAAAACTGCATATAGAACCTCTCCACAAACCAGTTCCCATCATTGTTCACGTATACTTCCTGAACAATTTCTTTGGCACGATTCACAGACCTATACTCTACCAATAACTCTACAAAAGGTCCCAAGAAGCACATAACATCCGTTGCGGCGAGTTTATGGTAGTGGTACACTTCTTCAAACACGGCCAACGTAGATTCGCCGCTTCGCATTATGGAGTCCTCGTCCGCTACATAAATTTATCATCAAGTATTTAAATCCTCTTGGTTTCATATCAATCAAATCCTATATCCCAGAGAATCTTGCACGCTTACCTAGAGAATTTCCAGGATTTTCACGCAATATATGAATCGCTCGCTTCCATTCAGAATACAAATGTACGGCCCGGATCAATTCAGCTATAAATATTGTCATGTCTCTCTTTGGGTTCGCTCGATCGAGAAACATTGGCTGACGAAAAAAGTTCGTTGATAAATTGTTGTATGATGCCTGAAAACCAAATACCCTTTCGCTTTATTATGCAGCTCTCAAAAGCGGTAGACTGTACTGGTGAAAAGTGCATACCTCAACCACGGATAATCCGTCTGGAAACTGGCCTTGTTGTATCAACCAGATGCCAAGCTGAATTCCTGTCCAAGCAGGAAATCCCCTCAACAAAGTTTGCACATTTCTGTATTAAAGGAGAGGACAATTAATTACCAATTACTATCCCCTTACAACTATTCGTCCAATGACACAAACGTGAAGAAATGTATGTTATACTACTAACACTGCAAAGTCCTTGAGGGGTTGAGTATTCTTATGATGGTGTATAATTGCCAGAAATCCCATCTATGTAAGTTCAAGGATTTATTGTTACACCAAAGATAACAAAAATATATTTCCTTCCTACGCTCACTCAATGTAAGGCTTACCGTCCAAACAATTCCTGGAAGTTTGTTCCGCAAATTTTTCGGATACTCGTGTATGATTCCGGAAAGAGCTTTGCAAACCATAGCCCAGTTGTGAGTTTTAAGACCGTGACGAGCTGACTCCATGAAAATTTTGACAAGTGGCTGATATGGAGAGATTTCTACAAATCATTATTATTCAAATCATGTCACGTGTCAAAATTGTCAGTAAACTCGCGGAAAATACCTTCTACACTTGCTCATCCCAGCTCATTGAACGCAACATTAGCAATACAAAATCTCTGTAAAAACAAACCTGCTTCGACTTCGCTAACCATTCTGTGATTTCCTAGTATTTCATAAAACGCTGGCAATGTTAGATCGCGCTTTATGTTCCTCTGCACAATAACAGAAAACATCTTTCACATCCTCAACGTTTTACTGTTTTACTACCAGTAGTGTTAGTTCAAATGCATGAATGATATATCATTTATGTGTGGACACACCTGCCAGTGCTGACGCTGCCAGTCTTCAGTCAATTCGACCCTTACTCCTGCTGCCAACTGTGCTTCGCAGGTTTCCCTCGAGTCCTTTTCAGCTGCTTTGAGGTATCTGCAGTCTATTCTTTTAAAAAGAAGAGAATCGTAATCGATTTCCGCTGACGAGGAAGTACTTTCTGGCAATGTATCTATCCAATCCAATTCAACTTATTACAACTTTTCCATTTTATTTTATCAGCGATAAATGAACCAATAATTATTGGGGAAACTGAATGAACCTCTAGTGCCTCTCATTGACTTCGGAAGACCGTAATAATACGGCACCCTTTGGGCCAAGGGGCGTCTCTTGTATTCTTTCACCTTCTCTTCAAACTGGAGATCCGTCGACTTTGACTTGTATACTTCGACTTGTGAAATGTACATCAATTGTCTGGCAAAGATTTGTCTTTGAATGTCGTACACGTCCGGGATTTTCATAAACACTGTCGTCTTCTCAGGTCCAATTTTGTGTTTGGAAAACCTTCCACCTGGACAACCCTTGCCAGCTCGGCCAGAAGAGTCGTCGTAACCCCAAACTTTCCCCATCACGCGAGAGTATAATATGTTGCCCAGAGGACACAGCTTTTAGGGGTGGCGACTCAATCGAACACGACCCTCTGCAATAAAAAAGAAAAAGTGGAAGAGATTAAATGTGATGCAAACTGATTCAAGAAGCCTCAGAACCTTTCACTCATCACCAGTTTTGTAACATGTCACTAATTTGTCGGTGTGGGCAGTTTGACGACGCCTACTGCCCAAAAAGACTATGCAACTGGGAGGCGACAGCAAAGTTGTGCTCTGGTTTCAAACAATTCTCTCATCCGTGGATGCCAACATGCGTGATTGTCGATGACAGAGGTCACCTCCTGCCCTGCGTTTCCAAAGATAAATCCAGCACCTGGGGTCTCCTTCGCTGCCAACTGCGACGACAGCACGAAACCAGCTACCAGCATGCTCTCAAAATCGTGGAGGCACGCAAAGCCTGTCAACACCAACAGCAAAAAGAGAAGGAGACATCCTTACCCAAGTTCCGGTCCAGGAACCCCCAAAAAAGGTCTTCCTCCGCTATGGAAGCTGACCAGCTTATCAACTACCTTCGCACTCACAACATGCCAATAATATTCGTCGAAGGCAATGCTCCAGTTTCTAACACTGAACCAAATTGTTAAAACTTTTAATTAATAAACTCCAACTAAATAACAACAACAACAGAATCCAGAACACGTGCTTCATGCAAAATAGTCAGACAGATCACAATAAAAATTGGTTTTGTTTTGTTGACAAAAAACTGAGCTCGCCTAGTGAGCCTTGTGAGTTTGAGACAGTCATTGAGTGATGACGTCTGTGCACAGAATTTGACTCGTTTCATTTCACCCCTTTCCATGTCCATACGCACATCACCTGCCGCTTGCTTGCTGCCTGGAAAAGTGGAAAACACATCACATCTTCGCAACTTCTTCTTTAGCATTTCAAATCATCCATTTTTCAGTGACACTTTTCCAGTGAATTTATCACAGTGCATTTGTACACAAGGAACCGCTAAATCGTCTGGAGAAGCTTCACCTCAAGTTGGGAACTGTAAAGGTAAAATGCTCGTGGCCGGGCTCAAATTATTTTTAGTGATTTCCAGATTATTTGTCAGCGTAATTTTTCTGTTGGATTTTTGGTAAATGTCTAATAAAAGTTTGAATTGCTTTCCAGTGACCTTCACTTTAACTTTTGTGTTGTGAGTTTTCCGAAGAAGCGTGTTTTGAAAGCATAAACGATGGTGTCTACGGAAGAGCAACAGGGCCGCCCTCAACCTCTACACGAACACGCTCAAGTTTAAGATTTCCGAGGTGGAGCCCAAGTACTACGCGGATGGGGAGGATGCGTACGCCATGAGGAGGGATTTGGTTCAGTTTGCACAAATCCACGACATCCGTCCGGCGAACCCGGACACGTTCTTCGAGAATAAGGTGGCGGTGAAAGGAGCTTGTCCTGATGAGGATCACCACCATCATAATCATCATTATAATTAACGGTTTTTTAAAACAATTCTCATAGACCTACCACGATAACTGATGTCCCCTGCATTTAACCTATAATAATTAGTGGCTCTTACAATTTACTACGCGTTTAGGCTACAATAATTTGTAAAAGCAATAAACTGAAGTTTTATTGTTTTAAAAAAATTAGTAACTTTATTATTCGATTTTGAAGACTTGAAATCTATGATTGATACCCTCAAGACAATGTAATTTTACGCTAGAGTGTAGGCCACCAGCTTTTGTGTCGTTCACAAAGAAGAGCCTTCGAGCTCGAGAGTGTAATAACGCCATGGCGCACATCACACAGGGCTCGTGACTCAAGTAGATGTCAAGTCCTGTGCACAAATAGTCAGAATGCCGGTTTCTTGTGACGCGCTTCCGACAGAGCACTTTGCCAAACTCCCATTGCCTTCCCAGAACGACCTCTTCCTCAACTTGCTTCTGTGTATCGGCAAGAATCTTCAAACAGTTCATTACCGAGTGGTCCAGTAGGCCGGAAGAACTATTAGCAATGCAAATCATTTCCTTCTCGAGTGGATCGTAAATTGCACAGGATTGCTTCTCAGTTTCACTGAACTTTTCTAGAAGGACGTAAATATTTCCTGTTACTTCTTCCAACTCTTCCGAAGAGAAGCCACAATTTGATGTTAGCAATTTGTCTACGTCTTTGTCAGGATGAAAGTTGCATGGCCAGTGAGCATTCGCTTTTTGGAACTGAATGCTAGTCTGTGGTTTCCGGGAAGGGACTGGCTTTGGGAGGACTGACTCAGGTTGAATGAGGTTTAGTGCTTCATTGTTCGGCGGAAGAGGCTCATGTCCAATGATAATCTCTAGCGAGTCGTTGTTGTTCCGTATTCTCTTTAGATGCTCAAGGTCGGGTGGAAGTGGGGTCAATAATTTCAGTAAAGCACTGGTAACCTTTTTACTCCTAATGACTGCTGCATACACTTGAATATTAGGTATTTCCACAGACTCTAAAGTATCCGACAAGATTGCTTTGACGCCAACAGGGCCAGCTTTGAATTTCTTGACTGGGGGTTGGAAGACACCGTTGGATCTGCTGGACTGTTCGGCCATTTTAAACCAAACTGAGGCAATTAAAACTCACTTTACAAAATGTCGAAAGGTCAATGCTCCGTATATTATGGTTGAGTTAAAATACTCGTAAATTCTTAATAAGGTACATAGTTCCGAGCAGCTCTCCTTTTATTTCTTACACACAAATTCGACTCAATTTACACTTAAAATCACTGTTTGGTTCTACTGCGGCTCCGGTATAGTCTGCATTATAGTAAATTCTCCGTAACACAATAAAACTTAAATCAAATGGGGTAGAACGGAGGTTAAATGGACGTCATTCCATTTAATGTTTAATCAGTGCAGTAGACTTCTCTCAATATTCTATAAAATTACTTTCCAAATCCTCCCTTGCAATTAGGGCTCGCTGCAACGTTCTGCGACTTTTCCCACTCCTTTTCTGTTCGAGCGACAATAGAAAGGGCGTGGAGACCAGTGTCCAGTTCCGGCTTCAAGAGTTCTTGAACCTATAATTAAAACCAAATTACATTGCGGTCCGCAACGTAAATTAGACTCAACACTCCACTTCATTCTATTTTTGACATGATATCGGGCCAAAGACTAACCTTTTGATGACGCCTGACAAGTGGAACTCCGTCAAACTGGGATGACACCACAACCACCTGCCCACAAATGACAAAACGACAAAGCAAAATCAAAATCTTACCGTGTAAAACGATATTATAGTCATGTCAGTCTGATTATTAAATGAGAGTTATAAAAGGTCCGTTTCGTTACTAAAAATCCGTGCCTTACCTTGAGATGAGTTTCCGATTCCTTCGGGACGTTGTGCATGTGCGACTCGTTGATAATATCCAAATGAATCGGGTTGAGCTCGTTTTGTAAGGTGCTCGTGATTCTCGCGACCCTCGTCGCCATGATCGAGGTTGACCGGTGGAATGTCCGCTCGCCAATCCAACTACTAATTCTACGGAATACGACGCGTGTCGACGACAGCTTGAAGGCTTCTCCCACCTCACTACTCAGTTATACACCAAAACCTTCTCTAATTACAAAAAATAATTAAAACTGGGTTATTACTGCACACGCATTGTTGTTGATTTTAGCTGACTCCTCTGCTTTTATTTTGGGTGATTGAACATACATGCCTGTGAGAGGATTACTTGATCGCAAGATTTTTGAGTGAATGTGTTTCACTTCACCCCAATTCCTATGCTTCGACAGGAGTGTTGGTTGGCCATGACGGTGAACAAAGATTCCAGATCAGAAAGCTTTCTTTTGACGTCTTCTTGAGCATCTCTGGAGACTCCAGTTCGAGCTGAAGTCCCAACCAGCCCAAGTCGATGCTTACATTGCATGCGCTTTAGTATCTAGTAGTAGTCACGCCATTCGGTAATCAGTAGTGACGATTTCATTCACATCATGTCATATTAATTGTGAACTTTTTTATCTCATGTCTTCTCGTTGGTGTTTCTTGTGTTATCCAGCATTCCACTCGCAATTAAAAATTATATTTAAGACCAATGGCTACTTAGCCGTTTAAACTTCGTCTTTAATAATTTTTCGATTTTTGCGTACATTAGTTCGTACACTAGTAATATCTGTGTGTCACATCACAAGTCAGAGATCAAGTACGATGCAACATCTTCTCGTAACACCTTATTACGAATGATGCTAAGTGGTTGTACATATTAAGTATTGTAAAGGTACACGATGACATGCTCATGAAGTAAGGATAATATCACGCGAGTTAATTTTTACACTGCCTAAAATCCCACTGTACCGAGGTTTCACCATTTTTCTTAATGTTACTAGTTATCTAAACGTGCAAGTTTCCTAAAAGTTAGACGATATTTGTTCGCGTATGTTGACTTAATTTGAAGTAGTTTTGAATTGAAGTACTTTGGTCGGAGTATACACATTGAAATGTGTGGAGATTTAAGGTGTAGTAGCTCAGTTTACTTTGTAAATGGTTGTCGCGTTTGGTTCATGAAAAAGTTCCGCTAAGATTATGAGCTCGCGTTGAGTGATGCCAGTGAGAGCATCTTCCAGAGAATCATTGGGAGAAGTGTAGGCCTTCATTTTGGTCGTCGGTTGCCGTGAAGCAGCTCAACAGTTTTGGGAGAGTCCTATTTCAGACCACTTCATCTTTCCTCGCGTCACATTTGAGTGCTGTTCAAAAGCATGCTAAAGATTTTTTAAAAATCAAATTCAATTATTATGATTTTCATTGCTGTCATCACAGCTTTCACCAACCCCTTCATTTAAACTTTCGCGAACATTTTATTATGATTTCAACCTGTTCGACTCGAGACCCGACCTGGAAGCTCCATTCATAAACTTGTGGTTCTTCAGCGGTCCATTCTCTTCAGGAGTTTGAGGATCAAGTTCTGAAAAACTTTCACGAACATTTTATTATGATTTCAACCTGTTCGACTCGAGACCCGACCTGGAAGCTCCATTCATAAACTTGTGGTTCTTCAGCGGTCCATTCTCTTCAGGAGTTTGAGGATCAAGTTCTGAAATGGACGTGACATCCTCCTCTCCAGGCTCCGCATCCTCTCCATTTCTTAACATCTTTGAGTTCTTCCGTTCCTCGTGAAGGGCCTTTTTTCGGGCAGCGTACTTCCGGTAAATGCTTCCCTTGAGGGAAACCTGGTAGCGGAGCAGAAGGTACAGGGAGATTCCTGAGAAGAGAGCCGTCCCAATGGGGATGCACACTGCGAGCGACAAGTGAATAATTTGGGTTCGTCGGCTGTACTGTGGCACCACAATCGACTCGTTTTGCTGGCTGTAATAACACGCGAAACTGGTATTCAACGGAGCATACTTCCGCTCAAAGTCAGAGCAGGTCACATCCGGCGGGTAACCGCACCCGTTGATGTTGATCAGGAGGGTAGCTTTCCTCGATGATGAAAGCTGCTGCGAAAGGTTTCTCGTTGTTTCGTTACTCGTGAGGGTGAGCTCTGTTGAATCATTGCGGGTTGAGAGGGATGCTGCTGACATATTGCGGGAATGGGTTTCGTGGGGGATCGTATACTCGACTTCGACAAAAATACACGAGAATAAGTCTAGTGTGCATCCTTCGCGACAGGATGGAATGGCACATTCACCAGGGCCTGTACCATTGCGAAAATTTGTCGTTCTGAAAAGAAAAGGTCATTCACAATACACACTTTTTAGTGCACAGTAAAAACCAAAGCTAGATTAGAAAATGCAGAGAGATAAAAGATGAGATCCAAGCCGTCTTACCGACAAGTGACAGACTCGCTGGAGAATTGTGCCTCGAAGCCAACGAGAATGGGATCGACGATGATGGGGAATACAAAGAGCAAGGAAGAGCAGGACAGGATGAACAGTGTGGCTGTAAAAATGGTTGCCCCAGTGGCTAATCTCGACCTCCACCCCTGCATCTCCTGTTGGTACATCTCTTCTGGGCTCAGCTCCCGTTTCTGGGAGTATTGGCGGCTCGCAGGGGTGCCAAAGTAGGCTCCGATCCCATTGCGAAAGCTCATCAAGTCCAGCCCGTCCCCCGTTGTGTTGCTACTTCCTCGCATGAGAGTGCCGCCTCCTGGCCCCGGGGGGTCGTGGTGATGGTGTGTCACACCATGGGCTACCGCATTTGGAGGTTCTCCATTACACCTTCTCGCACCACTACTCCGCGTTGAGGAGGACAGTTTATTGCTTCGGGAGCTGCTCCTGCTGCCCAACTTTTTCATAGAGTCGCTGCGGCGAGGAGCGGTGGATGCTGAGGAGGCTCCTGGATTCACCCGTACTCCTCTCGACGAGCTGCTGCCACCGCTTTTGCTCCCATTGTTGAAGGACTGCTGGCTGCTGCTCCCGAGACGAGCTCGACTCGAGGAAGATGCGGAATCCGAGGTAACGCTCAACTTGGACACACTCAACATGTACGCGTTTTCTTTGCTGGGCCTTTGCCCATGTATCTGTCGCACTTGTTGGACCATTGTCCAAGCGGTTCAGAGCCGCAGCAGGTTCGGGGGAAAGGAGGTAACGGGAGTCTGAAGAAGCAGGCACACTGTAAATTCGATCCCATTCCTCCTCCAACAAGTCTGCGGTGAAAGAATCAAGCCTCTCCCTGCCACTAACCCGCGACACTCGGCACTTTCTCCGCTTTCTCCGTCGGAGAGTCTGCCAGCAGTGGGCCGCCTTCCACAGGACTCATGTAAAAAGGATATGGGGTCACCTCCGCAGTAACCCTTCTTTCACCAGAGTCCTTCCCCTTCTTGTTGCCTCTTTCGAGGTTAACCTGGTTCACCTTATCCTCTGGATAAGGCAGTGGGGACGGGGGACCAGAACCAAGCAAGGGTCGCAACCCCCCAGACAAATCGTTCCACGGTTGGTTGCTCCCCATTTTCGCCCTTTTCTTCTGGAGTGCCTCCCCACCCCCACCCTCGGTGGTGTAAGGTCGTCGAAAATCTGCGTTGTTGTTGCTGCTACTGTAGTACAAGTAGAGGAAACTATTGTGTCCATTATTATTCTCGAAGAGCACATGCTCACTGATCGTCGCTATGTTGTTGGGTTCCCCTCCGCTCTGGTCCTCCTCCACATCTTGGGACACTTGGGACGTCGAGGAGGACGAGGGCAGGCGGTAGTTGTCGCTGTTGCTCAGATTAGTCTGAGAATCACTTTTCTCCTCCGGATATCGCATAATTCCATACTCCCATGCCTAATGCATACTCACTAATTCACATCACTATTTGTACGCACGATCACAGAAGAATCTTCATCAGCTCTTTAGAGAGAAAGCTTTCTTTTGTGTTTATATTCCGCTTATTACTATTAACACACTTTTTATGAGCAGTAAACGCGACACTTTCTCCAACCATCAACAAGGTTGACCTTTTCCATTTCCGTTTCGAGTTGAGGTGGAGAGAAAGCTCGCTTCGTTCTCTCTTTTGTGCTTGCTGTTATCTTGTTAATATTTTTATTACCTGCTTTTAATGCGAATAATAAAAAATGGTGGTAGTAGTACTACAAACTTTCACTCCCCATCATCACATTGGAATACAGGGAGAAAGTATATTAGTTCCGAGGACACACATATTTGTAGGAGCTGTACAAAACGGGCAGTAAAATGATTATGATATTGTAATGATATTGATGATGATGATGATGGTACTTTAACTGCTGGAGTAAGTACATCTCGTGAATGTATGATAATGTCTCCATTTTATACACGTACTATATCCGACAAACACAAATATTATGCATATCACTCTCTCTCTGGTGAAAGGCATCGTATGGTGAACGTTATTATTCGTTGAATACGTGGAGAGAATGGCAACTTTATTCTGCTGTAGTTTCGCACACAGATATTTTAACGAATGCACATACTTTCCAATAATACATTCCTCTTCGGCCAAGTTTTTTTTTCTTCCTGAAAATGAAATTGGTTTAGTCATGCACCCAATATCCCGTGTGCTGTTGTTGGCGGACTGTCACACAAAAACATGTCGTCGGAATGCTTTCTCTGTCTCTCGAGCATTCGTTATTATGTTCACTCGCACAACTATTTTTTTCTCCTGCCTTTTATGGGCCATCATCATCATCATCGGTGAGAGTGTCCCTTTTTAATTTATCATTGTGCTTTTCTGTTGCGTTATCTCACTCCACTTTGTACTCGCTCTGTCGTGGTGTGTGTGTCCCGTGAGTGTGCACACGGCACAGTGTCCCCACCGCTTTCACTCTTGTGTTTTGACAAAGGAAACAACAAAAATATTTTTATACGTAACGTTTTACACACACACCGTTACAACTTTATATTGTGTACGATATGAGCTCTCTACTGGAGACGGATCAAAACCCAATTTCCATGAAATGCCTACATCGACAAATACAGTACAGGGCACATATCGATGCTTGGGATTCACACGGTTTGTTTGCATATTTCTCCGCTTTCTCTTCCGTGAAAGGTTATACTAAATTTCGAAGTAGGATGACCCACACACGGGCCATATATGTACGAGGATGATGTATGAGTGTACAATGCGATGAGTTGCGGAATTTTGCATGCTTCCCCATTTATTATGGCAATCAACGATTACCGTCAAGCATTGTATTACGTGTGCTCGCATTCGCAGCAGCTTTTCAAAGTCCGTCCGTAATCGGGACAACGACGACAACGGCTACTACTACTAGTATACTACCGAAAATGTACTACTACGGCAGTAATGGGCCAGTAGAGTTTGAGGGCTTATTGAGCACACATTAATAGTTGATGAAGAAGGCGAGCTTTGACACAGACCATCATTCACCACTTTACCACCACCATCATTATTTTTACCATGAGAGGGTCCCAACTACAGGGAGGGAGGGAGGAGGGAGAGTTTTACTGAGTGTAGGGAACGAGGAAAACAAGTGTATGCATAATAATGATAACGATGGAGGCATTTCTCGAAGAGAACTAAGCGCACTTGCTAACAACCGTCGTTACTTGTCGTTGTTGTGAGTGCGCTTCGTTCCGTGTAATTGTCTGCCTTTGAAAGGGGAGAGTGAGAGCACACTCACAACCACATGTCAATCACCATCGCCACTTTCAATTGTCAGTTGTATCGCCCAAACCATCAGCATGCTAAAACCTTGCATCTTATTCTACCTAAAGAAATGCATAGTACTAACGGGAGTCAATTTACAAAATCCAGGGGGAAATTGAACAAGCATATTTTCTTATTTTTCAGAGAGAAAGCTGAAAGGTGAAAGTTGTTTAAGAAAAAGCCATCGACGTGTTTTACTGCTGTTAAAAAATGAATAATATCTTGGCAAAGACTACTTGAAAATATGGAATATGGGACAATGTCATCTTCTAATCTTTGCACACGTTTTACAACCGTCTACTACAGAATACACTGTGGCGATCCCTACTGCATTCGACTAGAGTTTTGGACTGACACAAAAAATAATTGCATGTTGTGTACTTGTACTGCTTTGTGTTGAACCTATGACTTTTTGTACTTCTGTTTTATCAGTTCTTTTTCCTTTCTTTAGCTTTGTAATAGTAGTGAGGGGCTAAGCTGACGTGTGGCCTTCAGGTGAGCCTTTCTCTTGAAGAGTTAATGATGCCTGTTTATATAGTTGGTTTCATATCATCCGCAATAATGACCATTCTCGTATTAAGAGCGTATACCTAAATCCATCAGCTCGTGGTCTGTCATGCTGTAATTTTATCATTAGTCATCTCTCATTTCCTCTCTACATCGAGTACGATAAGGTTCTCTTGCATATTTAACGCAGTCAATAAATTTTTGCAATTACAAAAAGAAATGACAGATACAGGGAGCGCTCCCATTGTAATTTCCTCGTGGACTTCTTTGTCCATCGAATAAATTCCATGAGAATTGTCCAGACGAAAGAGGTGGCGTTGCTGGACAGAGTGAACAATCTGGTTTTTTAAAAGAAGCGATTTATTGGATTTGCACAATAATTTTGTGTTAAGAGAAAAAAACGAAACAGTTTACTCGAAACTTTTATGCGTACGTTGTGGTCGGGAAATAAAACTTCGAGTAGACGAAAACAATCTGCATAAAAAATCAGTCAAAAGTCGGCATTTTAAGGAATAACCTTGGTTTATAATTAACCA
>JAHZMW010000446.1:0-10624 GCA_027743745.1 Alloscopus bannaensis
CTACATGTGAAATCCACCAAGCCACCACAGCACAACAACAAATAAGGTACAAATAATCTTCGTTTAAGTAGTTAAATGTGGAGAAGAAGACTTACAATGGCAAGTAGGAAGAAAGTGTAGGGATTATTTGATGTTTAACAACGTTATCTTGTTCTGTGTAAAAATTCAAGTGGAATTTACAGTGATATTGGCACGGTGTTGGAAAACAGTGTTACATCTTCTACATTTTAAATTATAATCGAGGTATCTAGATTTGGCTCAAACCTTAATTACCTATCTTGATTGTTGTATTATTTACTATACTCTTTTCATAAAATAAAAGCTGCAGCTACTGCTTTACATTCTGCTAATCATCATACCTGTCCTTTCTCCAACATTTGCTTACATACAATAAACATTTGAGCAAACCTTGCACATTTCCAATTCTATCCTGTCTATGAAACCGACTCACCTGGTGCACCTAATTCTAACTATAACGGTAAATTTCGCAGTGACAAATCTTAATATGCATTTTTATTATGTAGCTATGTTAAAACAAATAATATGACACAGTTTACCTTGTGCACGTGTAATGAAATTTCCGATATGTGTGCAAATAGGACACTTCAGTGCTTTACATCATTTACACCATGTTTTGTCTTGTTCACTTACTCTCTGAACTGACTCCTCAGTTCCACATTTAAATTAGCCACGAGGTTTCATATAAATTAAATGAGATTCCTGTCAAAATCACAACGGGTTTGCTAGCTGAGTCGGAGCAAACCTTGCACATTTCCAATTCTATCCTGTCTATGAAACCGACTCACCTGGTGCACCTAATTCTAACTATAACGGTAAATTTCGCAGTGACAAATCTTAATAGGTATGCATTTTTATTATGTAGCTACGTTAAAACAAATAATATGACACAGTTTACCTTGTGCACGTATAATGAAATGTCCGATATGTGTGCAAATAGGACACTTCAGTGCTTTACATCATTTACACCATGTTTTGTCTTGTTAACTTACTCTCCGAACTGACTCCTCAGTTCCACATTTAAATTAGCCACGAGGTTTCATATAAATTAAATGAGATTCCTGTCAAAATCACAACGGGTTTGCTAGCTGAGTCGGGCGCGTCTAATGTAAAAGTAGCCGGCTTCATATTCTTTTCCTACACACTATCTTAAGTTTAAACACCGGATTGCTTTGTTCCAAAGTTTATCGGAAGATTAATATCCTGTTGCACTGACTGGACGTTTGTAGACAATTATTAAACCATTACACCTCTATTCCCGCATCAGATCGTGGTCTTCCCGCTTTCTTTAACGCAGACTTCTTCTCTAAGGGGTGGATTTTCAGTTCGTGTGTGCCAAACATAAACCTAATTAGAAGATTTAAGAAATTACAGATGTTTGCAGTAATCCCAAGGATTTAAAAGTGATACGAACATATTGATTGCTTCATAAACATAAACACCTACCTTTGTACAATTTTCTGCTTTAGGTTCCACCTCATCCAAAGAGGACACAAAATGTCGTAAAAACTCGCTCTCCTGATATCCTTTGGCCACCTCATACGCGAATTTTCCCTCGGTCCGACTCATACTTCTCTAAGGGGTGGATTTTCAGTTCGTGTGTGCCAAACATAAACCTAATTAGAAGATTTAAGAAATTACAGATGTTTGCAGTAATCCCAAGAATTTAAAAGTGATACGAACATATTGATTGCTTCATAAACACCTACCTTTGTACAATTTTCTGCTTTTGGTTCCACCTCATCCAAAGAGGACACAAAATGTCGTAAAAACTCGCTCTCCTGATATCCTTTGGCCACCTCATACGCGAATTTTCCCTCGGTTCGACTCATAAACAGTTTTCTTCATCCGGTGATACATTAGCTCGGAGCCACTCAAGAGCTGTGTTACGTTGGAGGACCCCACGGGGTTTGTTATAACGAGGTTCCTATAGATCATAATATTTGAATGCAGAATTTAAAGTAGGTATCACATAAAATTTGTAAAACTTGAAAATCTCAAAGAAAGCTCATACCTTCGCCTTCAATCTCCACGTCGCTGGCGTAGCGGCATTCAGATGATGTGTACACCATGCCTGATTTTGCCAACAAATTTGAAACCAAATCAGTCTTCCGTTCTGAGTCTTCAATGATGACCCAATGCAAGTTTGGAACAAGCCTCAATGTATGGGATAGTCTAGTTAACTCTGCTTTTTGAACAGGACGGGCGTAAGTTGGAGTGATTGCATAAATTGTTGGAAGCTTGGAATTCTTGTCAATTTTATTGTTAGAACACCCCCGTTGCAATTCACTTATCTATATCAAATAGTCAAAACCACTTTTTATTTAAAAAAAAACACGGGAACAAATAAAGTACCAAAATATGCACACAAAATGATTACCTCTAATTTTAATGAACTAATGATACGCTCCCTCTCCAGAAACAATTGCTGAACCTCCGGGCTCAGACTTATCGGTGGAATCCCACCTCTGTCATCATTATATGCCATCGAGTTAACCCTGTCTGCTCGCACTTCGTTGAGAATTTTTGCACTAGCTCCTTGCGGATTTGAGTTCCAGTAACCTGCAAGTATATATTAGCAGTGCACACAAGTTAAACTCTCTGTTTCACAAAATTAACACTTACAAAGTTATATAATTTATTTCTACCTTTTGTGCACCAAATCATTAGGAGCAGCGTCACTCCAGCGAACACAACCTTTTTGTGTTTGGTCATTTTGCGCATAAAGACCCGAAGGTACGACTTTATTTTGAGATTCAATAAAAACGGTGGACTGAAGCCGTGAAAATTTTCCAGTTTCCACGATGTGAAGACACACTGATCGATGTATTAGGAAATCTTGGTGGCAAATGGTNGGTGGCAAATGGTACATCGTTTGCAGCTCACAATGTGCACATCGCATCAAATTATTTGCACGGAGAGAGCATAATATTTGCTTAATGCGCTTATGCCTTTGTTTAAGTAATGTTGCACTTTTGTGCTCAGCCCAACATTTTGCAACAAGTACAATTACCGTTCTATCACCAATGTCAGGTTCATTTTGGTGACTGCTCTTTTCATCTCTGTTTGCGAACAGTATCACATTTTCGCATTAAGCACACAAACAAATTAATTTTCACAAGTATAACTTTTCACACTGAAAATGAAAATCACATTTCCCTTTTAAAACGCTTCGAGGTTTCACAACTAAATACAAGTTTGTGGACATGGAGGATGCAGTGAGCAAAATAATACTACATCTTCACAAAAACAAGAGGACCTTCACCTGTTGGAAAACATGAAGTATTACGGGTGCAAACTAAAAGAATGTTGTGTCTTTCGTGGCTTGTATCTGAGTGTCTGTGTTTGCAATAGTGTTCGGGTGCATATATACATGCGTGTATGCTTTATATTATGTGGATAAATGCCACACAAATATGTTATTCCTGTGAACAAGTCCTTGATTTCTAATCTTCTCTGCTGGTCAGCATCACATCATCGGAAGAGGAGTCATTGTATGATTTTGTTAATCTTCGTATTCATCGTATCCGAATAACAGGATTTTTTAATAAAACATCCTCTCTGCAAATCGGACATTTTCGTATGTAATCTCCGCAGTGAAGTGGTTTTTTTACAAAAAAAATCAGAATTTTTAACATCCGTTTTGTCCATGAGTATAGTGTACAAATACAGGTTTAGAGATGTACACAATTGTACATAATGTCCACCACAATCGCGATTGCAATCACACGTACAGGTACACATGTGCACCTAATGAAGAAGATCCCTTTGTGTGAGGATTGGAATTTTTATGGGATTCGCAATAAAAAAATATGTCTGAGTACATATTCACCATCGGTGTCTGTATGATGATGTGATACGATGCTGGTGATGATGTAATACAAACAATTGAATTTTGACGTGGATTAGCTCAACAACTCACTGGTAGTAGCACCCAAACACAAGAGAATTGAATCAGCATCAACACTATGCTTCGTAAGTGAATAAAGCGTGTATTTGCATTATAAATTTCAGTGTAAGGGTGCGAATTTCGTACCTGTGCATAATTTGCGGAGGATTCACCACTTCGAGGGTTGAGGGTACATAATATTCATTCGCTTGCCAGTTTAGTTCTTGTTGCATCCCTGATGCGTAAAGAGCAGACTTAGCTTTCACACATGAAATGTTCGCAAAACGTATCTACCTATATATTCCCTCATAAATACATTAAAGTTTGTAAAAGTTATTTCAGATATAACATTATCAAGTATTTGCAGACATTCGCAAATGGAAATCCCTTCGTTTTTCTCAAAACCAACCCACACGCAGCGCAGTGACATTGTTGATACGAGCAGGGTGAAAGGATGGGTTTTGTGTGTGTGCGAATTGTAAATTCACAGTTGACAAACGGATGGGTCATGGATAGACGATAGACCGTGTAGCAAATGCAAGGACAAGTTCTTAATTGCATATCAAATAACACTCGGTTCTCATATGTGAAGCTTTACCTTTTCGTACGCTCCTTTGTGAATGCATGCAAATGTATATGAACTGTGAACGACACCAATGCAGTGACAAAGGATGAGCAGCAAATAAGGTAAAGGCGTTGCAACCGCTGAGTTAAATTAATGTGCATGTAGATTATTAGATAGTTGTCATTAAAATGGTCTATTTAATGGGAACGCACCGCTGTAGAGCATCTAATGCACAACAACAATGCTGTGCACGCCATGGGTACACAGTCATATTTAATTTAGTAATAAGAATGCTCATCATCACGAATGATGTAATCGGTTTAGGAGACAAAGATGATGGGATTCAAGGCTAAAATCGTGCATTCTACTAGTGCACAAAATAGTGAAAACCAAATGAGCAGAGATGCTGTGCTTATATTTTAAAAAATCACGATTAGCTGGAAATACTCAAACATCACAGCACATAAATGTGTATAACTAATCTATTCAAAGGCATAAGTAATTAATAATATGCTGGAGACAAGCGTCTGCACGTGTCTGACATCGTCAAATCTAGCATAACAAATTCTGTTTTCCAGGCAATTTGTTCAAGCGGCATAAGTATGTAATTAATATTAATTTGAAGATTTGTTCTTATGAATTAAGTTCAACAAAGTCATCGACGGAAAAATCATAGCTCGTCTCCAAGAAATGCTAGCATTGTTTCTCCGTAATAGCCAAATGGTAAAATAATTTCTTTATGTAAGAAAATCACTGGAGAAGTGCAAATATGAATATTATCATTCTAGAATGATTCAAAGATTTAGTTTTTTTATCCTCCAGTAAATAAAGTTGGAGTTCACTGGTTCAGTTCAGTCAGATACTTCGCTTAGTTCGCTTACTTCACGGATTTTGGTACGAGTTTATATACATAATCCAACTACGGCAATCGTCTATAAAGTGTCTCACAATGCCCCAAATACTCAAGAATGAAATGCGGTTTTCATGCGGTTTGAACGATGATGTAAATAGAATGTAGTGATTCTGTGTTTTGTGTCAAAGCAAGATGAAATGATTTGGTTTCATCGTTGCGGTATCTGTGAAGTGTGTGTGAAATGTGAAATCGGAATCACTGATTATTGATTGGAGAGTGTGATTAGTAACTACGATTTACAGTTCAGACGTACGATTACTGTTTACGGTTTATTTGGATTTACACAGTCAGTTGCCAGACTTTTCTAGGAAGCCATTTCCAAGCCCTGGAACTAGTGGAACCCCTTTCTTGGTGAAGGTGCTTGAATTAAGTTGTAAGTTGTTGTAAGAAAGATGCCTTTATGAGAGAAATGTCTGTTTTACAGGCTTGGTTTACAAGTTGCTTGTTGGCTTAATTCAGTTCTAAGTTGTTTCGCTTTTCGCTGTCGTATTTTTGTTATTCTCAATCATTGGCCTGTCTAAGAAGTATTCTGTGCATATTTGTAATGTGTTTGAATTTGTTTTTTTACAACAGGTGACACGAAAAACGGACGTCTCTAAAAAAAGGCAAAGGCTCCCTTTGATAGACATCGTAATATGGAGACCGCAGTGACCACACTGGAGCAACGTGAATTGGAAAACGGACCGGACGGGATCCGAGTGGAGGGCTACACGGAACTCCTTGCATACTACTTGCTTCAAGATGAACTTTGTAATGCCAAGTTCCTGTGGAAGCGTGTGCCTACAAATATGAAACAGAATGCAGAGATCGATGCAGTTTGGAACGTGGGGAAACGATTATGGACCAAAGATATGCCAGGATTTTATCAGGCTGTAAATGGCTATCAGTGGAGTTCACCGATTGTTACAATCATTAATCAGCTACGGGGTATGTATTGTTGGTTTGCAATCTTGCTGCAACATACGTTGAAGCTTATATTCCACTTCCCTCATTGTATGTGTTTTTAATCTCTTTAAACTTTGAATCGTTAATTTAGATTCGGTACGAGAAAAGACGATTCGTTTGATTGGCACAGCGTACACCTCTATCCGTCCCCAGGATGTGTCAACAATGTTGGGCCTCACGTTACAGGAAGTTGAGGGAGTTGTGACTGCAAGAGGCTGGAAAGTCGTAGACGGAATGATAGAACCAACCGAATGCGAGTCTGAAGATGTCCCAATTAGCTCAGGCGAGGAACAAATAGGAAAACTTACAGATTACGTTACGTTTCTGGAGAATTAAGGTTAAGCATGGCGTTTTAACTTGATATCTGCTGGGTTTGCAATGTTTACAATGAAACCCATCAACTGATCTTACGAAAATACTTTTGTACAAAATAATTGGGTTTGTTTATTCTGTGTGAATATCTTCCGTTTAAATACAAAGAAAGCGAGAAGAGTAAGCTCTGTGAATTACGTCGAGTCTCAGTGAGTATTTTTAAGTAAAAGTGGGCGGTTGGAATTTACGAAAAATTCTTGTATTCGGACTTGGGCATTTAGTCGTAGTGGCAGTGCATGATTGGCTTTCATCAGCCTGATAGTCTGCAGCAGTGGTGCTGACTATTTCTAACGTTATCCCCCCTGATGATTCTGGAAGAGTTTCAAGTGCAATTATGCTCCCACCGCCTCCGCCGTCATCTGTAGTGGTTTGAAGATGACAGCCGTGGCATCGATTTCTGTTCAAAAGGATTATGAAAAGCAAATATTTCATTCAAATTTGAAAGAAAAATACACATAAATTTGTCATTTGTTTGAAAAACTCATCGTTAGCATCCACAAACTTCTCTACTCTACTTCATAAAATACATGCCCCTCTGTCTGCACGTGTATTAACAGATACTTTCGCCTGTAATTAATTTAATCCCTTTAGCAGAAAGCAACTCGGATTTGGATCATGTCAATATGGTTTTGGTTATACGAAAAACTGGCGGACGTGCGGCTTCAGTGATGAAGAAGGGGAACAGTGGCACTATTATGGCACACACACACATTTATAGTACAATTTTATGGCAAAATGCCAAAAAGTGTAAAATTGATATGAATGGCTTTTTTCACTTCTCCTGATTTATGCACAAGGTCAGTAATATTTTTAATCAGGCTAGAGCCAAACTCAAACTATGTTTTGCAAAAGTAAAAAGTAGCATCGTCGTATGTATTATGTATAAGACTGTACGATGTAAGTTCCATAAAATATCAGAGAACAGCTACAACTAGTGACTAGTGGATGAAAAAAGGTGAAAAACAAAAGTGAGGCAGAGTGTCTGGTGATAACAAAAATCTTGCATGTCTTTTCGACTACCTTTGTGATAGTATTTAGTGTATGTATTTAGATTGACGTTAAGATGTAAACCTAATTTTACAGGGTGAGTTTATAACAAGGTGCATGTATGATATGAACGTATTTTAAAAGCATTTAATACGCTAAGCGAAACAAAATACTGAGTCCATGCTAAAGTCAAATATGCAAACCAATAATCTTAACACAAGATACGATGCCCTAAATTATACAACATTTAGTGGTCAATATCATTATATTGAGCATCGTTCTTAGAATCAAAATCCACAGCGATTGTAAATATTTTGAATTTAAGCTTAAAAGTTGAACTTTTTAGCAACTCATTAATTACTAGGTCACACTCCTCACTATAGGAAGGTTTATTCTTACTAATACGAGTGCTAATCTTGAAAACTATCATAAACATCATTGTACGTTACACACATGTGTGGTGTAAAGTGTAAATATACAATTCTCACAGGGGTTCATACGATACTAATTAACAATAAGTTAATAGCTAAAATTGAATTTTAACTACGATGGCGCTGAATCACGGTCTGTGCGAGCTTTATTAGATTTATGTGGACGCGGAGGCTCACTCAACGGTTCGTACCCTTCATTTTGTATTCGGTCCTTAAACTTCAGGTATTCTCTTTTTCTATCAAAATGTTTAACCTGAAAAGAAAAACAAAAAATTGTCGGTCCATTATATTGTAGAATATTCAAACAGTATCCATTTGACTCGACCCAATGCATAAAAATTCAGAAATTCATTTGTATAACGTTGTGTTGTAAATACCTACTACATTTTACATGTGCATATTGGAATTTTTGCCAATTGTATAATATGTTAAAAGTACCAGCCAATTCTTCAAACAATAGTGTGTTAAAGTGTGTGATACTGATAAGTGTGTAATTAAGCAGTAGTGGACGGGTGGACGGCAGATGGACACGTAAAATTAATTACGACGATATTCCTCATTGTGCAATTCATAGATACAATGTAAAATTGCATGAGATGCCAAATGGCATGCTAGAGACTTCACAGTCAGGTACATTGTACTTTTTAGCATTAGCATCACACGTGGTGTCCGCATATAAACCTTCAAGTTCTATTTCGGAACACGGGAATTCGTCAAGCTCCATAAAAAAGGTTTAAAATAGATCCTTCATGCCAAAAGTTTCCTCCTCTGGTGGCAATTGGATAATCAGAATCAGAAATACGTACGTCACACAACTTTAAAACTACATACAACAATATACTCTATTTCCATTGCAAAAAACGAACTCAAAATGTTTCATGAAGTTTCATGTGACATGCCAATAATAATCATTGTTGAACCAAGAGTATTGCTCATCCAAACGGTTTATAACATGCTTAAACTATTAAACTGACAACTTACCCACTGTTTCGGACAACTATTTTCATACATTTCTCTAAATTTTGTGCAAGCCTCTTGACTCCCATTGTTTTCATCCAGACACTTCCAAAACTCGTCCCTGGAACCCCAACACTTTTCTCTTTCAGCCTTTGATGGAAATGACATGGTGTACAAAGAACCTTTCTAGTTAAAAATACGTGTGTCTCAAATTTAACTTGCGAACACCCTCTCAATCCCTAAACAAGGTTTCAAACACAAACCCTACTTCAAACTCAGCTGGCCCATTGTTCCAGACTGAAATCAGCCGGAGAAGCACGTGTTCCTGAACTTCCAAATATTAAATTGTAAAGTAAATATTGTACTTTATAGTAACACTTTTTACACGCTGACGATTTCTCCGTTGATCGTCACTCACTCGACAAGTCTACCATATTCCGAAATTAATTTCACATTACAAAATATAAACGCAATTTAAAATTAGCCTGAAATCCGTCTCTGAATCCGCTGAGCAAAACACTTCAATCTCACAAAAATACAATTTCTCCTTCTATTTTGGTGGGCCAGTCACACGAAAAGTGAGGTTGAATGAATTCACGTTTTCACTTCACATTTCACATGTATGTATTGCTCTGCACATCACTTTCACACATGGCACGATCAAGCAGCGACTTTCGACTGAAAGTCTACAGAATACAGAATACAAACTCTGCAATTGAAAATATAGAGAGCTTCAGTCAGCAAGAATACATACATTCTTTCACTCAAAAGAAGCTCTTTTCACTCTTAGCCGACAGNATACATTCTTTCACTCAAAAGAAGCTCTTTTCACTCTTAGCCGACAGCGAAGAAGACGTTAGTTTGAAAGCTTATAACAGGGACGATATTATCTTGGTGAATTTTTCTAATTTCAAAGTGATACATAATATTATGTTGTATCTTATATATGATAAAATTTTCAAAACAGTATATGATACATATAAAGTGTGAACGAGATATACGGGATGACGATGAAACACTTTATTTTATGTGTCGTGTGGTCCATATGGTTAATCTCTGTGATCTACAAAGCTCATCTTATGATTATGTAGTTGTTTTTTGTAAAAATATCCCTTTTTCATGAGACTTTAAGACGCAGAAACGGTTTATGCAATAACACACAAATAGAAGCAGTACAAGATTTTATGTTTTTTCAACATCTGCATCTTGTGTGACTTCGTTTTTAAGAGTGAGCACGGAAATTCTAAAGTGCAAAGAAACGTCCTTCGTCGTAATTTATGGTATAAGCGTTATGTATGAATTGTAAGATTAGTAAGATATGATTTTACACACATTGATCCTCTATTTCACCTGGCACTTTCTTTTCCTTCATACATACCTACTATAGCAATACGAAGTATCTTGGTTTCAAAACGCTTTGAGGTACTGCTCCAAACTTTCAGTTTTTATATTCACTGGGTTTTTTTGTTTGAAATTGGTAGCTCAATGAATGACATTTTCCAAGCCAGGATGCATCAGTCATCGATCGGTTGTGTAAAATGTATTAG
>JAHZMW010000447.1:0-21889 GCA_027743745.1 Alloscopus bannaensis
CTATTTATAATGGACTTGTTCCTTGGGTTCGGACTGACGAAGCTTAACTACAACTTTCTGCACCTCCTCTCGGAGAGTCAACCAGGCGAACGATTGGATACGGTGAATCAAATATTTCCGAAAGTTACCAAGTGCATATTTTACAATTACGGCTCTAGTGGAAGCGTCCAAACTTTTGATTCACTGTGTGTTCTCCCGGTTAATGCTTTAAATGAGAAAATTTTTATAATCATTTGGTAAGCATGTTTATTCGTCTAAACTATCCTAAAGCGATCCTGTGAACTTAAAAATTAGCATACTGCATGCTATTCAAGGTTTGTATAAAAATGGGGCACTAAGATTTTAACCTAAATTTTCTGTTGCTTTTAGCATTTGGCTACTCGTTCTCAGTTTTTTCTCAGTCGTGGCGTTGGTGTACCGACTCCTCCTACTCTTACCCACATTTCGAACCTTCGTCATGAGACCTCATGTGCAAGTCGAAAACATGGATGATGCGAGTCTAATGTGGTTGGCTCGCCGCTTGGGCATTGACAGATGGCAGTTACTGTGTCAGTTGTGCGGAAATAATACGATTAACAGTCACGAATTAACTGAAATTGTAAGGTGTACACATAAAGCTGCGAAAAAACAGATCGAAAGGCACCAGTTTGCTGAGTACAGTATGACGTGAATTTAAGATGCCATCATCTTGACAATAGTGGTTTTGATGAGACATGTAACTCCTTATAATAATAATTAGTGAATGAATATTAATGATTTTCCTATTTAACAAACTTGAATTACGTGAAGAAATCAATGATGCTCCTAACTAGTCAACCTGTCAGTCAACATTTCCTGCATGGAGGAATTGGATTAATATATGCATACATACACATGCTCTATTTATTCAATTACGATTTTTCAAAGTATTTTGAGAAAACGTTGTACCAATGAGTATGGCAAAGAAAGCATGCACAGCCTCTCTGCTGTTTTACTTCGCTAACTAATGCGGAAGGGAGTCGTACAAACAAATGTACTCACGACGACACGATTTGTGGAGTAACAGCCACAAGAAATATGTCGGAGCTATTTATGAAAATATTTTTTTTTGTAATATGGGAAAGGGGTGGTTGTTGTGTATTGATTCAAAAACAGGACCGTCAATAATGGAGTATATTATCTTATCAAACCTACCAGACACAAAAAATGACCGTTCATATAGTAAATAAATACGGATTATCAAAGGAGTAAAAGAGATTATAAAATCATATTAAAATTGTTTATTACACACCACGGTTTAGTGATAGATTGTGTGGTTTGTGCTTCGGTGTGGCTGGGGTTCATTTTTTTTAATCGCGTGCAGTTTGCAAATGCATGGTTGCCAAAAGAATCTACTACAATGATCTACAGTCTACAGATTTTTCGTCAGGTTTGCCAATTGAAGTATTTTAGATGCATGCTTATCAGAGTGATATGGTGCAGTATTGAGACCAACTAATCAGTACAAATAAAGCATTTTTGTAAATAACACCGCATCCAACACATTGTACTTTTCCGTGCAAATTACACAAAAGTAGCCTTCCATTTTTTCACAAAACAGTTATAGTAATATTGTACAATTATACACTTGTAAGATGGGTGTTCAACATATAGTTACACACAGCTAGTACACTCTATAAACAACACAATGTCAGTTCATATTGATAAGCTCCAACTTTAAACTTTGCATATGTGGTCTCCAGTTTAATGCAGTGATGGATTTACTTGAACATTATCAAGTAGGCCAATACCATTTTGATTAGCAATAGTAGCATAACTAACCATGTAGTCACGTTCCCATTTAAGGGTTTTGAATATTAATCAATATGAAGTGTCTTTTATAAACATTTACATATGTTTAATACATAGGTAACAATAATTAGTCATATAAAGGTTGGTGGGGCTATCTAGTTTCGTCACTGTTTGCAATAATTGCAATACTTTATTAAAGTGTAACTTATTGCTGTGAGCATTCAGTTCAACAATGGATAAATTGGCGACAGCAATAAAATCACTAAAATATAAAGAAAGGGCTCGAATCGACAATATTGTCTTCACCCTTCATAAATTTACTGCAGGAGTACTAATCGTGCTGTCGGTTTTGGTTGCGTTCGGTGTGTACGTTAAAAGCCCGATAGTGTGTGCCAGTGACAAGCAAATTAGCAAAGTTATAGATTCATATTGTTGGATTCATTCGACCTACACTGTTCCCAATAAAACTAATGCTGGCTTACACAGAGGTATTTTGCTGTATATGACGATTTGTAAAAGAGAGGCAGTCGTATCTGTCATTAACAATTATACGATGCAATTTGATTTCGCTATGATCTTGGGACAATTTTAACAGTCGAAGTCGCCCATCCCGGAGTCTCCCATCATACCAGGGTATTTTATATCCCTAAAATTGGCTAAACTTGATCATTATCTGCACTCAGCTACTCGTTTATATTTTTTATGATGAACAGCCGTCGCATTCTACTTTCCTCGGTTTATTTGGAAGCAACTGGAGAAAGGGCGCATCACCACACTTTCGTCCGTTGGGTTAAGTGTCTTGGCCAGGGACAGTGATGCTGCTGTAAAGAAGCAAAAGCAATGTGTGGATTACTTTCACCGGGCCCTTGGCACAAACGATGGATGGGCCCTGCGCTACGCGATTTGCGAGATATTAAATTTTATCAATGTTGTCATTCAAATTGACTTGACGGACCGATTTGTGGGAAGAGCATTGAGTAAGTACGGAGTGAGCACGTTGCAGTTCTCCGGTGGAAACCCATTTACTAGAAGGGATCCCATGGCACTTGCTTTCCCTACCGTGACCAAATGTGTTTTCAACATGGTCGGTCCAAGTGGAAACATAATAAATTTCGATAATCTTTGTGTCCTTCCGCTCAACATATACAACGAGAAATTTTACCCCCTACTCTGGTAAGAAACCATTATGGATCACAATTGTTAGTATGTTTTGTACGTATTAATTGCATTACTAAGGAAAGATGAACGCTGATTTCTTTTACCAGGATATGGTTTATCATCTTGGCTGTGCTCTCTGGACTTTCGCTTATGTATCGAGTGTTTACCTTTTTGCTACCAGAACTGCGTCATGAGCTGCTCAAGAGAAAATTTGGCGTGGCAAAACAAGAAATTGAGAACCTTGGCAAAATCAATCTCAAGCTGGAATATGGAGATTGGTTTCTTCTTTATCAGATTGGTAAGAACATGGGGCCTGCTGCATTTTGCGATTTCTTAAATGATTTTGTCGGTCGATTTTCAAATTCTTCGTCAACGTTTCAGAAACATAAATTTTTATAAACATCTATGAATTTCCACGCATGTTATTCATAAATGTTTGTCAAATAAAATAACAGCACAGTGAGTTAAATTATGAATGGAATTAACTTCCCTATTTCACAGTTTTAAGTAGTTGTTGTTTTTCTATCAATTTCAATAGAATTTATGCACACTAGTCATACGTTTCTTGGATCTTGAATGGATATGCATGCACACCAATTTAAACATTTCTACACCGCCTAAATACAAACTCAAATTAAATACAAATTTATATACAAACTCTCACTCATGGAAGTTGAAAACAAAATGTGCAATCTTCCATATTCGCTGGAAGGCTGCGCGGAGGAGATTCATCTTTAATACGAAGAAGTAGTGTAGTTGTTATCCAAGCAAACAGGCTCAAGTGTTCTGATGATGTTAATAAACCTGAACTTCTATTCCCCATACATGGGCCTCGCAGTCTGAAGATGAATTGCTCATCGTTTAAAGAATCTCAAGACGCAAGCGTGGATACGTTATAATAACTCATCGTGAATCTAATCCTGGCATATTATCTTTAAAAAGGTGCCATATTGCCAGATTATGTATTACATCTTGATGTAATGTTTATGATAAAAACACTGAATCCTTTCCCATTCAATGTAACTTTCCATTATTGAGTCGATCCGACTGGTGACGAAGTTCTCGTAGTTCATAAGTAATTAGTTGCAGTTTCAGGTTCGCTTCGGCACAGGGTTCAGATTGCTGCTGCAAAATACAGATTTCTCAAAGTGCCCCAAAATGTTCAATGTGTTCTCATCTCTGAAATCGTTGGTTGCATTGAACAAAGTCGTTATCGAGAATGGGGTGTTCATTCTCCACTGCAAAGTTACAGTGTCCATGCTCCTGGTATTCACCATTCTGATATCAACAATGCAACATTTCGGTGAGCCTATTGAATGTGTAATCGGAAAGGATGATGTAAAATTTAACAAAGCCGTTGACGCCTATTGCTGGATTCATTCTACTTTCACTGTAAACGAACTTTTCAATCCGAAAAAAGTCGGTAAGTGTACATGGCTTTACGGCTTCAGTGTACGGTTCTGTTTTCTCCGGATTATAAAAGTTTTATTTGGAACAGGAAAATCTTCCGTGCAGCCAGGAGTTGGTCTTTATCATCCGTCGCGGAGGACAAAAACCGACCATAGGTATTAACTATAGCCACACATGTATTGTAAGTAGGACTGCGCCACATGGTTTCATTTTCTTGTAGATACTATCAATGGGTCGGATTCTACTTGCTATTCCAAGCCACAATGTTTTACTTTCCCCGATTTATCTGGAAACTATGGGAAGGGGGCCGTCTCAAGGCATTAACTGTGCCACTGGATTCTGTCTTAACTCTTTCCGAGGCGGATATTGAGCAGCGCAAGGGAAAAATTGTGGACTATTTTCTGCGACATTGCAACCGTCACAACGCGTATGCTTACCGGTTCATTGCGTGTGAGATTGTCAACTGCGCAAATGTGTTTGGGCAAATCTTTCTTACGAATGTGTTTCTCGGCTTTCACTTTACGACCTACGGTCAAGAAGTGTTTCGAATAATCATGGACCCGAGTTATGACGAATCCAACGGTAATCCGATGGACAAAGTGTTTCCAAAAGTGGCCAAGTGTATTTTCAATCAATTTGGACCTTCTGGCAACATTGTGCCACAAGATGGTAACTGAGTCAATTTCACTCTCTGCTCTACTAAAAATTGTAGGCGTGTCATTAATTTGTGTGTTTCTGACTGTTTTTATAGTTTTGTGCGTTTTGCCCTTGAACGTTTTAAACGAAAAGATTTTCATATTTTTATGGTAAGTCGCCGCCTCAGTCCTCACTTTCGCCCTGAATCTTTTCTGTTTAAACTTTGTCATTTATGTATTTGTTTAACATAGGTTCTGGTTTGCCATTCTGGCAATCGCTTCTCTGGTGGAGTTACTGTACAGGATTCTCACAATTGCATTTCCATCAGTCAGGACACAAAGACTTCGACTCATTGCTGCCCTGTGCGATGAAGACAGGGTGCAACGCGTTGCATATCATTGTGGCTTTGGTGATTGGTTTATTCTCTGCCTCCTAGGCAAGAATATGGATCCAGTATTTTATGCAGACATCATTACAACATTAAGCTATAAAATGTACGGGAGACGCAGATCAAGAAGCGCGTGTGATTCAGTCACAATTCAAAAATCGAGAACTGTGGACAACAGAAACGAGCCAGTCTACGACACGGTTGACAGTGAATTTGTCTAAATCATCATTACCACTACTGAGAGCTTTTACCTCGCAGCCTTACACTTTTAGTAAAGTTATTATACTCATCTTACTCCACTTTTTCTTTTTCTTTGATATATATCTGCGCGATATGCGATTCATGTGTGACGAACGGAGTTCTGATATACTTGTAGTATATTATACTTGCATTTGCACATTATAAATACGATGTAAGAAACTTACTGCCGAGAAAACTATCAGCATGTCTTAAAGTTGGTAAATTAGTTATAATAATGCATCCGTATGCGTTTAATGCAAAAATGAATGGTGTTTTTTCAGTATCTGTTACTTACATGAATTCATATAAATTAATTTATACTACTTTAAGCAGATTATGCATCATAGTTCATTCATTTTAGAAAATGAGTATAGAGAAATTCAGTTATTTTAGCTGTATCACATTCTGTTTGCTTACAGGATAATAAACCATAAAATGATGTAATAAACCATAGTAAATTGCAACTCTTGTATTCATAGTCATGCGAGGTTAAATCATGATACGACACAATGATGCGGTCTTGTGGTTTGTAAAGACGTCCACTGGACAGCGAGTTTTCCTTACACTTAAATCACAGAGTTTTTAATTGCGTCAACAAGACTTGTGGGGTTCCCATTAATACACCTTCTTCCGAACCTTATCGCTTTAGTACATGATACTGTTTAGGGTCATTCTGGGGCAATGACCAAACCTAAGTCAACTGCATTTCTCGTAAATTGGACAGGGAATGTCAGCAATCATACCTTGGAACTTTGTTAGTACTGCGCTAGGTTCGCAAGACGGGGTCGTTCTCGACACAAAAATTCTCCAGTTACACTACCGACTGTCCTTCAGGGTGTTTTTGATAAGCTCCATTCTGCTCTCCGCGAAACAACTCATTGTAGGAGACTCGATACTGTGCTTTGACGACGACGGAAAAGGGAGGCTTTCCACCAAGGACGAATATCTAAATGCTTATTGCTGGATTCATGGGACATACTCTGTTCTTGAGTATTTCAAGTGGTGTCCCGGTAGTGTGCATATGCATTTGTACCTGTTTATCAAGGTTAGTAAAAATTGCTTTGAAGGCATTAAATAATGAATGATTTTACTTTTTTTAGGATCAAAGGACTGCATTTATCCAGGGGTCGGAACGCTTGGCAAGTACCATCAAACAAGGTACCATTCGTACTACAATTGGACCGCGGTGACACTCTTTCTGCAAGCTATTCTGAGTTACCTTCCTCGGTTTCTTTGGAAGTGGGTGGAAAATGGAACTCAGAAAAACTTGTGCAAGAACAAAAAATTGCTCCATTATCCTATTTCGGACTTGAGTCGAAAAGAGCAGGAGGATCACTTAGAGCTGCTTACATCCTATTTCAAAAACTACCGTGGCCAACACATCAAGTACTTTTTGAGTTACTGTGCTTGCGAAGTGTTGGGAGTGTTCATAGTGGGTGTCAACATTCTCATCACTCACTCGCTACTAGGCTATCAATTTTTAGACTATGGGTTTGACATGCTCAAATTTTATTATTCATCACCGGACGAGGAAGACGCGGCGAGAGTCTTGTCTGTTAGCCCGATGATTCAGGTGTTCCCATTACTAGCCAAATGCGATCCTATGAAACGGTAACCGTATTAAAATTAACCGTTTTACGCCACTGTGAGGTAGTAGAGATCATCCGCTTTTTAATTTGCAGGTATGGTGCGAGTGGAAATATTGTGGCTCGTGACCCAGGTATGCATTTTATTAACGAATTGAATCGTCAAGAAGTTGTACCGATGCTTCATTAAAATGTTTGTTTCTTTAGTATGTTTACTGACGCTGAACGCTTTGAATGGAAGAATATATCTCGTTCTTTGGTAAGAATGATTCGCATAATACTGGCATGAGGTGTTTGAAAGGAACGTCATTGGTTATATTTGTTTGTCCGAAGACAGTCCAAAATGTTCAATAGATACTTATTCAAGTCTTCCAGTAAAGATATGTTGATTCGGTTTAATGGGCTTCCAATTCGTTCCTTTCGGTACTTTTTGACAGAATTTATTTTGGGCTAATTCACATACTACTAGTGGATATTTACCTAATCTAGTAATAATTATCACAGGTTTTACCTACTGTTCGAAATGTCTGTGTCGGTTCTGGGCATCTGCTATCGGCTTTCTACCACTCTGAGGATAGTGAGGACTATTCATTTGAAGCGTGTTTGTGGAAGAGTAAAGCACAAGATAATTGAGGATATCTGTCAGCATTTTGACATGGCAGATTGGTTTGTGATGTATCTGCTGCGAAGAAATGTGAGCGTGGTGTTTTTCCAGGATTTCATCGAATTCCTTTGGGAAGGCATCCATGACAGAAAGCTCTCCGTCTGAGCTTGATTGTAAAATATTTAAATTCAATACTACTTGTAAAACTGCCAGCCAAGAAATCATTATACAGACAATACAAAACTTCATTCGTGCTTACCGATTGCACTCGCGTGAATGTGATCTCTTATTCAAGACGAGTTGTGCAAGTTACAATTCTTCCAGTCCTCACTTTTCTAAATAAATAAAAGTATACTCATAATTACGTTAATAACATTCATAAGCCATGTCAAAAGTATTTACATATTTACAAATTAATAGTGCTGAAGATTGCTACTGAATTTTTAGATTTTATGCGATTCATAGGGCTGTTACTGCATTGTGTGCATCACACATTTGCATGCTTTTCCTTCGAAAGTAGTTGAAATCTGAGTGATACCTTACGGATAGTCGTCGCATTACGCATAACGAAAACAAGCCACCATGTATGACTAGACGGCAGACTTTACTGGAAGCGGAGGAAACTTGCATACAATTAAAGTAGGCCAGGAAGTAATGTTCAAGTCATAATACAAGATTTCGCTCTTCCTGGTCACATTGCAGAGCAAACTATGTTCTCGTGAGCGTTATACGACAACTTCCACCATGTTTTACTCTCCAACACCTTCCAGCTTTTCTGAGACCAACACAGTGTTCCAACTCTTTAAGACAACGGCTGCGGTATTTCTAGTCAGTTCCGTCATTACAGGATTTAAAATATACTTGGGGAACCCTATTGACTGCATCTATGAAGGGGTACAACCTGAGCAAAAAACATTTATTGACAACTACTGCTGGAAATACTACGAACTGTACTTTTCACCATCGACTACTTCTTTCACCGCTACTCAGATGGCCACCGGTTCTGTGATGCAACAATGTAAGATGATGACAAATTAAAATAATTTGGCAAGCAAAATTGTTACATTTTTTTAATTTACAGTTTACAGTACTAAACCACTGCGCAGTAGAAGCTACTATGAGTGGTTGCCACTAGTTCTTTTATTGCAAGCATTGCTCGCTTATACTCCGTCGTGGATGTGGAATAATTGGAGAGATGGCAGGGTTCGAGAGGCAGTCAGTTGTATTGACAGAGGACAAAAACAAGCTAATCGAAGGAAACTTTTAGTCATGAATTTAGCTAGTGACCTCAGCACTCCAGCTATACATAAACGCTACGCAAAGCCATTCTTGGTTTGCGAGTGTTTGAACGTTATTTGTCTGGGTCTAAATCTTCTTGTCACAAATTTGTTGTTTCGCAACCGATTTTTAATGTACGGATTCAACGAGGTGGGGATGCGATTCAAACGGACAGTAACAGAGAGTAGATTAGGATCTGAGATTTTTCCTCAGCTTGGCAAGTGCTCCCTTAACATATCTAAGAAGAACATTGAAGCTACCTGCTGGATTACATTTAGCTCTGTTTGTGAAACGGTTTTCATGTTCATATGGTATGCCAGGGAAAGTATATATTTTATACTGAAATTCAATGTGTGTTTTATTTCAACTGAATTGGATCGTACATCTATTTCAGGGTTTGGCTGATGTTTGTCACAGTAGCCTCAGTTTTGGGACTTGGACACAGGTCATTCATGATTTTATCTAGACGGAAACGACGGAAGCTGCTAATGGAACCGCTAGACAATTCCCATGAGGAAGATGTGCAAAAAATTTGTGAGAAACTTGGATTTTACTCGTGGTTTACCCTCTACAGAATAAGCCGTAACGTGAATTCGCTCACGTTACAAGATATTATATCATCACTTATAAATAAACTGGAAAGTTGTCCGATTTATAAAACCATAAAATGCGATTCAAAGTCTACAAGAAAGAACTCTGCGGTGAAGACTTCTGAACTATCCACAATTGTATGAAAGGTCTCTCTTTGGTTTTTAATGATTAATAAATAGGACTTTGTAATATTTGTGGTATTCCACTTGAACTATGACGGTCAGGATTTTTGAGAAGACACTGATTTTTTCGTGTCTTGGAAGTCGAGTTAGTGGGAAAGGAACATTCCTTTGTGTTCACAAAGGCGACTGGCAGCAGGAAATAAAGCATTTCATCAGTTAGAAAGCAAAGAATAGCTGCACATTTACTCAACAACATGAATGAATAAAACGTACACTGTAATTCCGCCTAGCTTCATAAAATTACGTCACGCTGCTACTCTACTACTGTAAGAAGTAATTTACAAATATATGATTGCATGTCGGGCTAAACTGGATAGATATTTGACGACACGACAAAAAGATGATGTTTTCGTAGGTTGTAGATTGCATGTGAATGAGTGACTGGGTATTATTGACATTGCGTACAAACAAAAATGTTATGCAACTCGACGCAAGATAGCTCAAACATACATGGACCACACTTTGCATGTGGTATTTGAACAGCATCCTAGCATATCGCCTAGGCTAGAGAGTATAAAGACAGAAGACGAAGAGGGCCCTTTTCAATTATGCATTGTGATTCGGCTCACATCAAAGGGAGAAGCGCTTCGTTTTTTATCTGCCTCTTAAAGACAGAGAGCACTGTGAGGAAACAGCTCCCGACGCTATTACATATGTTCCAGGGAAGACGAGACGGGGAAAAAGAAGCGAAAGTATTAGCATGATTGCAGCCTTCAGTCACTCAACAAGAAAGATCCTTTTCGCTTCTTCAACAACTCACACACACATAAAAAGGTAATATTAGGTGTGTTCCTAATCTGGTCGTCGAGTCTTTTTTTATAGGAAGTGCGTTTAATATAAGCCTTTGCGTACATTCACTTACCTTTGTAACTCACGCACCACGTCAGCTACATTACATATACCGATTGGACATTTTGTCTTTCTGTGAGTCCTTCTATCATCTCGCGTACGGGCACAGACAGAGTATATGAGCGTACCGACGTAGGTTTAAGCGGGGAGACGACGAAAGAGCAATTAAATTGACACGGTTGAAAGATCAAAATGAGAATTCTTGTTAATGTTTTTTATCTTTCTCTCATCCTTCCCTCATAGATACATATTATTCTTGTCTTTCTTCCTCCTTCTGCTCGACTACTTTAAGTAATGGTGTAATAACAAACGGCCAGCAAAGCGCCTTTCTCCTCTCTTCCTTAGTTGTAACAGTCAGTCACTCATCATCTTCGTCCTCTTTCAATCATGACGATGATGATGGTGCGTGAACGTACGCAAAGGGAGATGACGATGCGACCCTACCTTTTAAAGATTGTTGAGCGCTTGTTTATCTGTCTCTCTCTCCTTTATTGTACGTATGTAACCTTTTCTAAACGTAGCTTCTAATAACACGCTTGTTTTTCTGTACATCATCACAACTCTCTCTCTGTATGTATTATCAGCAATCGTTTCTTTTCCAACGTCATCCTCATCACCATTACCATTTTTTTGTTATTTTATAATGCACATACTTATATAGGTACACATAGGTTTTACAGCTTGTTTAAAAAGTTTTTAATACTCTCTCTCTCTAAGTAAGGTGCGTTTCGTGTTCTCGTTATTGAAAAAAAAAACTTTGTTGCTTTTGTCTCAGCTGCCACATCCAACTATATAATCACTTACGTTGCGGAAGACTTTTGAGATGATGTATTTTACATGTAATTGTCGACCAGACCAAGTTATGAGAAACCCACAAAAGACGTGCCGACTCAAACGGAACAGATTGATTGAAAGGATATTAAGAAGACCTCCAAAAACGCAGAGGGAGAATGTCTTACGTATATCCTAAAAATGTGCGTCTGCTGGATAAAAGGTGAAAGGGTTATATTTACTTGTGCAGGGATTTAATTATTTTATACGATGAGCATAAAATGAAGCGTAATGTTTCCAGCAAATCGAAATCTATAATTTACGTAATCCCATTCACAACATCACGTTCCCGTAACTCGTTTGCAAATTGCGGAACTGGTTGATCCGCCCACACGCAACGAGAAACGGGGATTTATGGATTCTTGAAAAAGTTTGGCACTTGCTCTAAAAGCTGCTAGTGGTTTACGAATTATGCTCGAGTAATAAATATTGACAACCAATGAACTAATCTGACAATGATACTGCACTAAGCTGCCTACCGTCTCTTCGAAGTTACGATTTCACTGTACAGAGATGATAAGCGGTGATGAACCGAAGTCATGTTAGATCATTTAACCCTCTTGCAACAGACTTGTCAACAAGGGTTACTTGAGAGCACTTCAATAAGAGTTATGAGACAGCAGGAACAGACACAGTCAGATAAGCATGAGTGTGCACCACACAACCAAATTGGTTGAACCAATGCAGTGTGCAACGTGCAACGAAATCCTGCTGTTTCTGCCCGTAGCAGTTGCACAACCAACGTGGAAAAAAAGATGCGAAGGGATTTTTGTGCATTTTTCAAACTAGACTATCTCCACTTGAAACTGCTTCACTTCAAAGTGAATTATATTTATTATTTTTGAGATTTTTTCTCCAACACTTCACCGTAGGTTGCATCCCTCCCTCGAGAAATGGTGGAAAAGATACCGCTGTTCAAGTAGGATTTATCAATATCAAATGTCTGACAGACAAAAAATCAACTAATATCTTCGTACATATGGAACTCCAGGGTGAATCATCAGCAAAGCACTTTGGGTTGATTTTTATGGTGTAATCGAAACCCTCTCGTTCATTGATTTTCTTTGGGAAATCCTTTGCAGGTAATAAACAGACCATGTATTTCTTACGTAGCGTGTCTTCATTTAATATCTCATAGTACCTCGTTGAAAGATTAAAGTTTCTGCTCGCTTTGAATGAAGCTTTGGAAGCATGCCAGATTGTATACACAAGCGCTACCTGTGGAAGTGATGCAGATTTCTGCAAACTTTTTTTTTGCGATAAAAATTCCTCTTTTAGTAAATGACATCCCTTAGACAATTCAAATGACATAATATTGCAAGAAGGATGGCGTTAAGTGAGTGGGAAAGTGGCATGTTATTCTTACTCCACGCTGAATGCATCTAAGCAGATGGATTTTTGTAAGAATCAAAATTCCACAAGAAATACTAAATTGCTTGTAAACACGCTGTTTAATGTGTGGCAAAATCACTGAGCCTAAGAGAGAACAATTTAATTTTCTCAAATGGAACATTCAGGAAAAGGCGTTCCTGGCATGACACAACACTCACGAGTTCTGAGTTCAAGAGAGAAGCTAAAACAAATTTTTGTTCTGTACTCCGACCGATGACGACCCTAGTACAACATATACTTACAGAAAATGATGAACTTGAGAGGTTTTTTACACTTGAAAAGCATCAGATGCTAGAGTGAATCCCTCAGTTGCTTTCAAGCCAGTGGAGGGTGCGTTTCTAGTGCGGATATCTAAGCAAACCCCGGCTCACAAACGTCATCGTCCCGACGATGCGGTGGTAAACAACTCTACGTCAATTACCAAGTGAATGCGAGGTGGTATTACCGGTGATGCGTGGTCCTAAAGACCAGTTTTAAAGTGGTGACACTGACGTTTGTACACAGTTAATTTGATCTCGAACTCGCTGATTAGTGCTGGATCTCATCCTTTTAAGACGAGACTATAAAGTGTCTGCCACACATTAAGACCTGTGCACCATTCGACTTGAAATTAAATTCCGGTTTTCCTCAGACTGAGGGTGGATACTTCGATAAATTTAATTTTGTACTTTTCAAAACTAGAAATTCCTGTGTCAACCTTCCCCTGTGACCTGGTAGCAATTAGTAAAGAATTCTCGAGTGAAATGATAAGAGAGTTGGTGTGAAGTGAACAATAACACCTTAATCCGATTGCGACCAAATTGCGGTTGCAAAGGTGCACCCACGATTAAAGAAAACTGCGTTCAAATTATGGATGATGATGAAACCAGTTGCTCTCGTTTATTCTCACAGCAATTTCCACTCGCACGTATATTCTCCCTGAATTTGACTCGGTGCTCTTGTGGTCAGGCAAGTGTTTCAAAAATGTGACATTCCTCAAAAATGTACCTTCGAGTGAAAGCGACTCTTCAACAGTTTGTTCTTCATCTTTTTGTTATACTCATCAGCAACTTGAGCTCCGGAGTGGTGTTCGCTCATTGGATGTAAGTCTTTTGAACCTACGCATAATACTACCTTTAGAACGCCATATGGGTTGTTAAGTTGTTGGATTAAAATTGCATGCGTCCACTTGACAGTCAAGACGATGTGCTTTACAGTCACAGAGTTGCATAATACACTCACGCACTTGATGTTTCAATGCCAGATATTTCCGTAAGCATTCGCCATCTTGTTAATGGAGGAATGAACAATGCAACTTTTCGCTTCGGGTAAAATTTGATGGCTTTCGTCTTAAACTAGTTCGAAGTACAAAGCAGCTACGGTTGGGCATTTCTCCTTCAAATTATTTGATTGTCGATCTGCTCTTCCTTTTTGTTGCTCTTGCATTTCTCCTTAATGAACGCTGACGATGGTTGGGCAATGGTCACAGTTGCACACACCTCAGAATACTTCTTTTTAGCATTGCAAATCACATTATTTGACAAGGGATCTGATATTATCATTTCTCCACAGGGTGCTCTTTCTCTTGAGAAAATATCATTTTTGCCCATACAAAAAAAACGATCATTGTATCACAGTCACACACAGAAACGCTGCAACGTATGCACGCAACCTCCGAGTGCTAGAGTTGACAACCTCAAAATATGCATCGTTTAACCGAATAAATTGAACTTATAGTTTTTTGCACTCTCTCCTCCTAATGGTTTACACGCTGTTTATTTAGAGTTGTGAAAATGATGGAGTAATGAATGCAAGAGAATGTTTCATCACTTTCAACGACAAGGCTCAGGTTTCCCCACTCAAGTTACGGATTGTCGTATCAAGTTGCTGATTTACTTATACGAACACACTCAGTGAACAAAGTAAAAAGTAATAAAACGCAGGCTTGGCTCACAGACAAGAAGCAGTTTCGATTCAACGCGAGAGGAAATTTTGTGCTTGTTTTGTGCATTATCAAAATGCAAACGAGAGAAAAATAGACCCACGTGGATAGAAAAATTGGTGACCGAAAAGTGCATAAATCCAATGTAAGGTTTTTTACACACCTTTCTTTTGTATCCCCAGGAAAGTATCTACATCTGCAATAGTGTCGCTTCATGCGTTTTCCTTCTCTTACCAGAGCTATATAACAGTTTGTGCAAACGTCAAATGCGAGGGTGAAATAAGAAGGAAGGAATAAAGTAGTTGCAAGTCATAATGAAGTTGCTGGAATCTGGTAATAGTATCATGAAGGAACACTTGCTCCGATTTCTCAGCATATACAAATACGTCCAATCCTAGTGTGAGACGCGTACATGGTCACCGAGTGAAATGTGTACAACCCTGTCATTATACTATCATTGGAAATCCTTTCACTCCTTTATCAGCCATATAAATGCTGCAGCTTTTTAGATTAGGCTAAGCTGCTTCCATTGCCGATTAATTAATGTAACCGGTTTTCCCTTTCCTGGTAATTATCTTCTTTAAAGTGACACTATCCACCTCCCTCCTTCCTTTCAAATGTGGCTTGTAATCGTTAGCTCTCCCCAGGAGTACCTAAGCATCTTCCTACTATTCAACTTCCTTCACCACCTCTTCAAGCATTTATTCAGATTTCACTTGACTTTCATCTTCATCCCTGACTTTAAAGGACATTCATCTGTATATATACCTAACGTTTGATAGGACGCTGGATAAAAGAACATCATCTTGTTTCAGGTCATTAAACAGTCCATGTTTGTCGATAAAGACATTTAAAAGTTTCAATCTCTCTGCAGACCAACAGAATGATATTTTATCTTATTTTATTGCCACACCAGTCGAAACGGATTCTTCACTCACCCACCGTTGCGCGTACAAACGGAATCCTCACACACACAGTTGTGTGAGACAACAGACACCACCGCCAACTTTCTATATAATCGTAGAACATACCAAGCGTTTTGTACGCTGACTAGGTAATCTTCTATTTGGGAGGACAGAGAAAAGGATGCCAAAGGATTTTTTTCTGATTGTCAACACGAATAATGTTACACTCTGAGTTGGAGAACGTACCTTTGAATAGGTATGCAACATGAACACATCATTACTCCAGTAGGGCTGGCTCTGACTGATGATATAGTTGCTTACATATCATTAACACTAGGATTTAGTAAGCTCTCCTGATGCATAAGATACTCGAGTCTCAGTATGGATTTACCTTGGGTTCCTTCCAGTAGTAGTAGTTGAATAATAGTGGCGGTGATGTAACTGTTAATTGATTTTTTCATCGTGTTTTCAAACGTGTAATGAGACCTATTAGTCGTCATCTGTGGCTGGCTCCGTAGGGGAGACAACTCAGCTATTCATTCCGAAGACAATGAGGAACACTGGGGAGAAAAGAAAAGGTTTTGAGGCAATGATATATTGAATGTACTTTCACACAATCCTCACACCAATCGACACTCTCTCACAATGCTCAAGCGACACGTTTCATACTCTGAGATGCAACTTTGCAGTGATTTCGGTTTGAAATCAGTGACTGTCTGTGTAACTCCTATTCAGCATTATTCACACGGAACTACAAGGAAAAATTCAGCCGTGAAAGTGGGAATATACCAGGGTAGAGCATTTCTAACATGACACCATGCATGCCCTTTCCCATTCCGTACTCTGATTTTAATGAATTAGACCTTTTCAAGATATTGAATGGGGAAGCAGGGCGGAGGTAAAAAAAGCACGTTGTTTTGAAAAATGATTCTCAAACATGAGCACCCTAGTTTGAGCTCTTCACCTGAGAATTGAAAAATTGGGGTAGACCAACAAGAAAAGAGAGAGAGAGGGACATGTAGTAATGGTGGCTCAAACTCTCAAAATGAACGCATGAGTAAAAAAATTCTCGCATTGTTGTTGTCGACTGTATGATTATACTGTTGAAATAAAGAAGGGGAGAGAAAATCGGGTTTACGAGAACAAAAGGTACAATATGGAACTGAGAATCAAGCATCTGTGTACTTATTTTCTTGGAATCTCATTTTCAAATGCGTAATAAGTAATAAATGTGAGGAGAGTACCTTCTCGTCTCATTACATGCCTACCTATTCAAACTTTACAAGAAACGTTGTTCAGTAATAGGAAAAGTGCGTGTAACATTTAATCTTGCGCACACAAGCGCGGAAGATGTCTGTATGCCTGCAAGGTTTTTTAAAAAATGTATTTGACATATTATCTTTCAAAGATGATTTCACTGCGTTTCAGCTTCTTTAGCACCTCCAACAAATACTGTATAATACAGATGGACTGGCAATGAAAACATTTCTTGCTACTCGTAGACTCAGAAGCAGCCTCGTTGCACACAATCAACGTGATGATGTACGGAAGAGAGAGAGCTTGTATGTTTTTCTGTGTAAGTGCATGTGTGATACACGATCTATGTGCTCAAGTTGTTATTAAAACTTTGCACGTGAGTTTTAATGAGGTTGTTAGTTTCTCGAATGTAAATAACATTAGCTTCACAGATTAATTTAAGGCTTTTTGCAGCTCTGTCTTCCACCAGTGCGTCGTACAGTTTCTCATGTGCGTATGGCATGCAAACAACATGCACACTCAAAGTTATGCCTACGAAGTTGTAGGCAAATGTATTTTGAATTCCAATGAACAGTTTTTTCTTTTCCTCTCTTTAGTACGCACATCAGTTTTTCTCAACAGTCCCTTTGAATAAGGTAATTTTTTGATGATGCGAAGCTAAGCTTCGTGATTATGATCATATCAGATACACAAGTTTCGATTTTACTTCTTACGGACATACACGGCGAATGCATCCCGTCGATAGGTGTGCAACAGCGATAATATAAAAAAAACTTGATTAACTCACTTCGAACACATGTACACCTCTCAATTGGGTGGTGGTGGGTTACTTACAACTGGAACGCTTCAAAGTGAACGCGTGACATGACGATCCCAAATGGGAGAAACAAAGGGGAAATGCGCTTCAAGTACGGAGACGCTTATCAATTGACCACTTGCAGTAAGTATGTCAGGCATACGTGCTTTCTACAAATGAAGCTCGCTTTAAGGCTGGTTGAGCTTTGCACCCCTTCTTCGCTCTCGGTGTTGCATGTTCTCTCTAGATTGAGCTTGCTCAATCGATGTCTCCCAACCCTTATTGAGACTTTCGATGTTTGTTGGAGATAGCGTAAGTGCGTTGATGTATTCGATGATAATGATGAAGCTGTTATGCGTGCAAGCCACTTTTTACAGCCTCACATGAAATTTGCTGGAGAGACATAAATATCTCGAAATGAATTATGGCCGAACCGTTTGATTACAAAGAAAGACGTTGTGTTTTGTTTGGTTGTAGTAGGATGTCCTCTCTGTAAATGGGAAAGCATGCCGATGTTCTTTCTTTCTCGTAGGCTAGGCCTTTTCCCAAGAGCGGACTGCTGTTGGGGTTGTTGCAGTGGTCATAAAATGCAGCGTAAAACAAGTGAGATGGGAAGGAGTGATTTTTTTCAGAGAAGTGATGGGCTTGTCTATAAAAATCGTGCTTGCATTTCCCAACCTCGCGTCATCACACATACACACGTCTCCATCATCATCGCCGTCTAACAAGAGATATACGAAAAAGGTAAAATCAAGTTGGAGAGTAACCCAAATATTACTCTGGCCAATTGACAACAAGCAGTCAATCGTTACAACACTCATTCCTTCCATTTCTCTTGTGATTCAACTTTTTTTTTACAAGTTTGTCTTTCTCAAAAATGTAGGCAAACCCAGAAAGAAGGTAGACAGAGAGGAGGAAGACGATGTGCAATGAGAAAAGTGGCGTTCTCTGTAGCAATAAAATTACACCCAAATCGGTCGTCTCTGCATTAACCCAGAAAGAAGGTAGGCAGAGAGGAGGAAGACGATGTGCAATGAGAAAAGTGGCGTTCTCTGTAGCAATAAAATTACACCCAAATCGGTCGTCTCTGCATTATAATGGTGAGCAAATGAAAAAAGCCATCCTTACAAATCCTTTGTGGCCACTTCAAACCTTTGCTCCTTGGAGAATTGGACAACTGCAGGAAGATGTGTCTAAGGGAAATTGTTTTTTGAGACGTTACATTTAAAGAAGTATATAGCGCGGCAGCCATTACATTCACATTGCATTCGTGCTGATTTCTAAAGAGATATACATAAAATTAACATGTGGGTAAAAATGAAGATTTCGGTAAAGTGTAAAATTCTTTTTAAAATTTCCTTTTTATATTCACATGAAGTCTCTCGCGTAAACTCTGCCGGTATTTGCTGACAAGCGAGAAAGAATTTTTCCAGTTTTTGTTTTCTACTCACACATTTCCCCAACATATTTCACGATTAAGTCATTAAAACTTTTTTCATTCGTTTCTTATCTACGTAAGCCTACAGTGACTCATTCGTCTTGCAATGTGTGGTAATAAATCAAATTTTAATTGGTGTGTTTCCACGCGCGTTCCGCCCTCTTACGCATTGGAGGAGTATGTGCTATCTCCGGTTTTTCTGATTTCGAGCATGTACTATGCGGGGGTGTGCTAGTAACATTCCCTTTTCCTCACACAAGAGAAGAGGAAAGAAACGAAAGAAGATGTCTTTGTAAATAAAAAATCATTTCTTTGCGTGCATACTCACATTTTCATCCAAGTCATAAACTATATTTTTCCTCTTCTGGTGCTGCCTTTTTGGCAGTGGTGTGCCACGACATGGTTATATACTTATCAGTAGAATATGAACAACACACTCACTCCATGAAAATTTCTATAATATGTACGCTCTATAATCTCATCATTTTGTAAGAATATTGTTGTTGTGTGTGCCTGCTAAAATGCTATCCAGTGATAGTAATGATGATGACTTTGTAGTAAAATAATGATGATGATGACGATTATGGTTTATACTTTTGGAGCATGGAAGAAATCTCATAATCTCTCTGCCTCCATTCACTTTCCAACTCATCGCGATTTCCATCTTTTATTATTACTTACTCTTCACTCATCTTTTTCCTGTATCTCTCTCTTCCTGAATGAATACATGTACGCCTCCGACAGGCAACAATCGAGATGTTTTACTCAGATTATAATGCTATGTACGTTAGGCGGTGGGATAGAGGGGACTTTTATCTTAAAAATGTCTTCCAAGTGATTATGACCATGTATCATATGCTTACACATTTATTGCCACATTACACGATATGACATGATATTCTCATGTAAATGCTTCCTCCTCTGAAACAAAGCTGCTCTTTTCCTCGTTGACTGTTGCGTAGTTGTTGTAATCAAACGGCCCGGCTAAAGGACGGCTTATTAGACGCGAAATTAGCTTTAAATAGGGAAATCTGTATGAGTCTCGTCTCACAACAACAAGGGAAAAAATTATCTTGAAGGCGTGACTCATTTTTCCTTACATGACCTTTTATCAAATTTTTATCAAAGCATAGCGCTATTTATTAAATTTAAGCAATTATATTTTCAATTCAAACAGCTCTTGCGAACCGTATAATATATATCTCTGCCTGAAATAGGAATATAAATAATATAATACAGCAGCATTGTTATACACACTACAGATAAATGACAACTTGAGATTTTCACTATGTAAGCATAATGTTCATTGTGGCTTTGCAAGGGTAAATATTTTAGTTAATAATCATGTTAATTCGTAAGAATATCGCTGACACTTGGATTGGTTTGTATTTGTTATGAAAGTCCAAGTACAGGCAGTTTCAATGATTTTAATTTCCGTTCATTTCATTCCGTCATAATACTAATTTTTTACTAGTATCTGAAGTTAATGGGGGTTTGGAATCCTAATTTTTGCATGCCATTTTTCCAACTTCACGCTTCCCTCAACGAAGACCGAAGGTTGGTTACTTTCGCTGCTACAGCACAGCTAAAATACCTTGAGTTACAGGTACGGAAGTACTACAACCCTCTCCATCACTCTAAGCAGGTGTCATTGTAAGCCATCGTAAGCACTGGGGCAAATTAGTAGCAAATTCCTGCTCTCGAGCATATTTGATGATCCTTGAACCGTTTGCTTTGCTGATTGTAAAAATCTCATTTTTGTAAAAACAGCAAAATATATAAGAATAGTCTAACTTTAATACATACATACATACATACATACCTATGCATGTATAGAGGTTGGGGATCAATGCAACAAAGTGCTCATGAATGTCAATTGAGTACAGGTGACCGGTCTTGATGCAATTCCATTACTGCAATAATGGCTTTGACACCGAATATCCACTGTATCATACGGCTCTAAAGTGGCTATATTTTAATTTTTGCAGAAATCTTCATGTGTGGCATGAGGATCTCTACGCCCCGGATGCCCTTGCTTCCACATCGATAGCAGGGAGCAATGGGACGACGATCACACCCCCAGGGGGAATTCTCAATAGTCTGCCCAACTGTGGCGAACTGGATGGCCTCACTGAAGCTCAGATCAAATTATGTCTTCTCTTCTTTGTAAGTTATTTATATTTCACCTACATGTCACTTCAAGTTGGCTGTTTATAACATGACCCACTCCTGCACATCGTGTTTTACTAAATTTCTACCAACATCACTGCAACAGAGAGATGCAGACTAACAACAACCGTATATATTACATTGCACTTGCTCCTGTTTCAAAAGCGCACTATCACCACGTAATTCTACGAATCTAGTCTTTTTTACTTAATCATGTGAAGGTGTTTAAAAATTTATTGTTCATTACTCATTCAAGAATTACCATAAATTTCACGGTCTCTCAGCCGTCACACGGCAGACCCTAATCCTTGAAGCAATAAGCAACACAATATGACAATACAAGCGAAGAAAAGAGGCTACTTTTTCCCTTTGGTATTTCAAGTGTGGATAAAGAGCGAAAGGCGAAACCAATGCAGCCGTGGGCCTTTTCTCATATTTTGCCAGCGCCTGATCTACCGTTGATGAAACCTTCACCAGTCAACTAAAGA
>JAHZMW010000448.1:0-18146 GCA_027743745.1 Alloscopus bannaensis
GATCCCCTATTTTGAAACCCTTTGAAAAGGCGAGCAAAGCCCTGTGAAATATATATGAGTTCTTTGTGGTAAATCACTGATTCTTTTGCACTTCGGGTGTGTGTGCAAAAGTGAGCGCCAAGTGTTTCAGAGTCGCACCCTCGGAAACCGCAGCGGATTCAGATTTCGCAGAGAATGTTCAGCTACACTTTGAGTGTGTGGTGGTGATCCTAAAAAGAATATATTGAGTGGGCAATACACAGAATTGCTCAAACCACCCCCTCCCCCAGACTTTAATAAAGGGGAACTTTTTTCCCACAAAAAATGGAGGCGCACTCGACTCCACAACTTTTCAGTGATTTGTCGACGACCAGCTGCAGCGGGAGCTACAGCCGACGTCGCTCGAGAAGATTGGACGTGATGAAGAGATCCTCAGTTGTTACCACCTCGACGTCAGCCCACGACGTGGAGGAGCTCACCTCTGAAATGAGACTGAGTTCAGGAGCACTCGGCATCACTAATTGCCCAAGTGACCTGGCCTGCCTCGGGAATGCTAGTTTGTCATGCGGAGCCCCTCAGGAGGGTAGTGACCTCATGGGAACGACGCTCAGAAGAAGGCCAAACTGCTCACACATTTTCCCACCCTTTACGACTGAGTCTTCATCATCATCACAACGTTCGTCGTCGTCGTCGCCGAGTCTGTTCCGCACATCCCTTCTCTGGTCATGGGCAGTGTTCCTCGTTGTCGTCATGATGAGTGGGGGCCTCGGGGTGGACTCGTTGCGCATCAACCAGTTCGGCGGATATGAAGACGTTGTCGTCAGCGTCGGAACTGAAGTCCCACCGATCACTTGTCAACAACTCATCCAAAACCTTCAGGTATGCCACACATTCCTTACGAGCATCATGTCTTCTAAGAAGATTATGACAAAACATGTTCATACTACCTATCACGAATATCTCCGCTCCCTGGTAAAGGATTTTGTGTGTACCCACACCAGAATCAGATTTCCACGACGAGAAAGAAAGAGAAAATGTGTGATGTGATCCTCATTAATTTTCTCTCCAGTCTTCCATTTTTCCATGCAAAGCTGAGAGAGCTTTTTCTTCTGCCTCTGAGCTGATTTTCTTGGAGAGAGACGAGAGAAACGAGTCTTTTTTCTCTTGGAGGCGCACATCCACTTTTTATGCCTATTTAGGGAGCCTGGGAAAATGTTTGGAATGCCGATGGTCATGAATTAGAATAATTGCTTTTTCCTCTAGATTTATATAGACGCTTGAGCTTTACGAAAGAGCGGTATAACTCACCACGTATTTCGCTCTCGTACACACACGTAGCCGAGAGAACGTCTCATTTATTCAGTTAGCATTAAAAAGTGTTTGTGGAATTTTTCCTTTTTTTTCTGCTCCTCGCTTTTTGTGTTCGGCGTGTTGTCCTCTTAGAAAATGTCCGCAGAGTACGTTCCCCGTTTTTTTGGTGAGTGTGAGATTTGTGTGGAAGGCCGGAGAGGCAACGGAGTGAAAACTAGTTTCCTGTTGCGAAAGCAAGCTAAACAGAACAAGAGTGTAATCACAACCGAGTCTCACACAAGGAGAGACTCACAAGAGACACAAAAGGGAAAATACACCGATTACTCTACTTTACTCCACTTTCCCTGCCTTTTAGTGGATGCACAATATAAGGAAAGTGTTACACTTTACGGATGCTCCAAATTTTCGCTAACCGTACCATTTTTTGTCCCATTTCCTGTTCCATTTTTTCCTCGCTGCACGATAAAGATATCACAAGAATCTCAAATCTTTATATCAATGAGGAAAGTTTAGGTATATAGATTTCTATAAGATATTCTCTTTTTTGTGTTGCGTAACCCTTTAGCGCACCGTCGTGTTGTCTCTGGTGTTACTGGCATTGTGACATGTACAGTTCTCGGGGAGATGCGAGCTGAATTTCAAAATCACATTTATGCACCATATCGCTCCTCAACTTCACACACAAACAGTCTTTTCGAGTTTGAGGTACCTTCACGCATCGGAATATAGAGAGGTTGACTTTAGATGGGAAAAAATCGACTCTCTTTTTTGAGAGACGCATCTTTATTTGTTAAATCCACAGAGTTTATGGGGAAAGCGTGTTTTAAGTCCACTTCACTGTGGCACACGCTCTAATTTTTCACTTGCAAAAATAAATATCCTCTACGCACAAACAAGGCTCGACGAAGTGTCTTTCCATCTTTTTTTTTGTAGAAACCCTTTAAACAAGTCTCTTTCCAAGTAAGAGCTGTATAAATTGCCAACGAAAAAAAGATGGAGAGAGAAAGAAAAATCAGATTTTCTTCCGTTTTTTTCATGGTCCATATAACTTGAAATGATGATGTTTCTTTCTCTCCCTTTTTTCTACAAAATATATGGTCTAACCTTTTAAACCGAAAATGAGAACGAGTAGACACACAAACACACAGAACGGAGACCTCTTATTTTTAAAAAAGAAATTGCGCTTTTTCAGAGAGAAAAGAAACACGGAATGTATGGAAATGAGCCATTTTACAACTGGAGTCGTATCCAGAGTCTTGTTGCTCACATAATTGCGAGCATATTTTGGAAAGAGAATCCAGCATCACGACACACACATTTGTGTTGTTATAAGCATATCTCGTGGATGGAGAGAAAACAAGTCATTCATAAAATGTTGAGAATGATCACACATGTAGAGCGTACCTCGAATCGGGAGATGAGTGGTTTGTTCGTCTGTTGTTCCTGAAGGAAACTAATGAATAATAGATGGGAAAGGAAAATGAAATTAATCTCGAAACATTTCATTCTTGTTATCCTCCTCTCATCTGCATTTCCAGCATTTTGCCAAACAAAAAGGGGCAAACTTGTGTGCACATTACGAACTCCTCCGTTTTCTACAATTATGCTGAATGCATAATGTACACGGATATCATGTGAATCTCATAACCAGCGAAATCCTCTGCTCTCGTTAGAAGACAGGAAAGAGTTTGGGTAAATAATATCTTCCTTTCATTTTCTACAAAAAATATTAAATTGTTGCCCATTCGAGAGCGTCTCGTAGTCAAGCGTAAACAGATGGAAACGTATCTGTGTTCTTTTTCTTGGTCAGATACTTTGAGGATAATTGATGTGTTTTATGGGCTATGGGAAGGGAACTTGGAATATTTTATGTTAAAAACTGCACGTTCTCTTCACTGTCTCGTCGACGCTTTGAAAGTTATCAGATTTTTTGTAGAGGATCCCTCAAATGGAGAAAATTTATGGGCTATGGGAAGGGAACTTGGAATATTTTATGTTAAAAACTGCACGTTCTCTTCACTGTCTCGTCGACGCTTTGAAAGTTATCAGATTTTTTGTAGAGGATCCTTCAAATGGAGAATTGTGTTCCACACAGAGTTAAAGGTGTGCGTGGGCGCATTCGTTACAGAGACAAGGGTTGAAAAAGTGGGAAGAGTGCGAGTGCAAGCATCATTTATTTCCATTCACCACCACCATCCCAAAAAATGACTCTGCACAAAAAAACTTAGTGAGGTGCGGCGTGACGACCGTTTTTTGTCTGTCCCACAGACAGAGAGAATTTAACTTTTGAGTCACATATCACAACACACGCTTCTGTGTCCATTCATCGAAGCTCTTAACAAAAAAAAAGACGAGTGACACAACAAGATGTGGAAGATGATGAACATTTGCATATTATCGCAGAGTGCGCCCGCATCAACCGCAACAACATCATGGCAAGTCATCAAAAGGGAATATTGTTATTGTCATGTTAATCATATTGCTACATTTATGACCACTTTCCATTCACATACACTTCCATCTCTGCAGCAGTCCTTGGACATTCTCGCCACGCGGGCGTGCATTTTAAACCGAGTTTTGTATGTTTTCCTTCGAACATCATTATCTCCTGCCGGTTTCACTACAAAATCATGGCGTTTCCCACAAAAATGGATTCTCTGAGCAAACCAACAATCATGATGAGGATGATAATAGGATGAGTGAAAAAAGGATTTTTTCTCTCTCATTGTTTGTGTAGGTCACTCGGGTTAACTGTTGTAGACATGGGGTATCCCTAAGAGTGAGTTGGCCTTCTTCTCGCTCTCCCCAGTCACGCTGGCAGTCACTCAAAAAATGGCTACAAAACAGAAAAAAAGTGTGCTCTCCAACCCTCATCACTATCTCGCCCTTTCCAAAGATTCATGATGTAACGTTTTTGGGGGACACATATGTGACCATATCTCAAACACAAATGTATATCTCTTATCTCATTCACTCTATTGTTCAACTGCCAAAAACAGAAGAGTTCCAAAAGAGTGTCATGAAAGGAAAAACAGAGGAAACACGTAAAAAAGCGAGAAGTTTAGCTTTTTTGTGTCCTCCAACATTCCTTTGTGTGGGCCATGATGACCAAAGAAATTTTGTCATCAATGCAAAGAACAGGCTTGAGCTCATCGAGACAGAGGGAAGAAGAGCATTAAAAGTGCCCAGGGATGGTCGTATAGTTTTAAAAAGTAAAAAAGACGAAACTCTCTCTCTCTATTTCTTTTTGGCGGTTGTAACAATCATAAAACTCGAGTCCCTAGTAAAATACGGAAGGAGGCATGATCGTATTAAAGATTCACGAGATTCTGCTCCTCTCGTTTCCCACACGGGCTGTGCTTTGGCAGGACAAGGAAAATCAGCTAAATTTAGATGTGACTTTACAACTCGATTTGCATGTGAACTTCACTCACTCTACTAACAGCGTTACTCCCAAACTTTTCTCCGGAAAGTTATACGTATATATATTGAGGCAGAAAGTTATCGACCTTTTACAACGTGAAATGTGTACGTTTCTCTCAGTCTTGCGTTTTATTATCAGTTTTCTTCCTTTGTACGAAAAAAAATGTGGAGAAAGCCGTACGCGTTTTTTTTGGAGGTACACAACATTCGCGGAGCAACTTGAGTGGAGAGGGAGGGAGTCTAAGAAGGGTGTAAATGACCATCATAAAGTTAGGTGAAAAGTGGAGCATGGTAGTCTGCTTAGAGAAAATGGTAAAATGCTAATGTGAAATGTGGAGAGAAGAAATATATGGGCAAGTAAAGTTCTTAGAAAAAAGTCTCTCGCGTTCCACTCATTCATTCATTCATTTCGTTGGACGATATGGTGTTGGTGTGTCTTCCACGCGGTGTGTACCCGCTAAACCTGTCAGATCCGAGAAGATTCTGCTGTAGATTCTCTCCGAGGCTGGTGTGTAGCGCATTAGCGAGTAATGTCATGAATGGAACATGACTCGCTTTTTTGCACGTTCTATCTCTCTCTCTCTATACCCGCCGTTTGCTCAGGGTGAAAGGGAGTGAGAAGTGAAAGTTGGATGAGAATGTGAGGAGGAAACGAGCTCTGTATTGCCTATTACTAATGCACGACCAGAATTTTCTCTGAGAGAGCTGCCCAAATACACACGGACGAAGGATACACACTCACACGTTTCTCACTTTTGTTCAAATTAAAGTTGATTCACAAAAAGTGGGAAAGTAATGGCGGTTACAGTCGGCCAACTGGTACAACTCTGGCATCATCGTCATCCTCCGTGAGTGTGTGGTGCACGGACGCGTAGTCTCGCACCCTCAAGACGTGCTTCTGTCAGCGGAGAAAGTGAGGAGGCAATTGTTTTGTGCGGAAAAATAACCACACTTCCCATTTACACATGTTTGGAGCACGCCGTAATGACATGATTTAGTAGCAAGATTTCACCGCTCGTAATAATAACCGGGAGATGGAGGGTGAAAGTGGGAAAATGAAATGAATGTGAGACGAGAGAGAAAAGCTCTCTCAATTCTCAAATTGTCAGCGTCAGCCGAAAAGTTGGTGTTGGAGAAAAGATTACTCGTCTCTCCCGTTTTTGTTGACTGCTCCCTACATATTTCATGGAGAGAGAAAATTTGTGAAATTAATGTGACTTCCTCTGCGCCTTGGTCACACCTTCCTCACTTCCGGCGGGTATGTATTGCCAAGGCTTGTCGATGGAGAACCTCGAAAGGTGGGTGCTCACTTCAACAATCGTCTCACACATCGTCCACATTTCACTCTAATCTCGAGGGAAGGAAAATAATAATTACGACGAAATGAGTAGCGGCGTCTCTTGCCGTATCCAGTTGATTAGCTGGAGAAAGGAGTGAGCAACACAGGCCAATAAATTATAGAGCTCTTGGCTTAATATGATTGCAGCCTCATTTTTTGAAATGTGCCCATTACAAATTGCGTAGCGAGAAATAAATTCCTGAGCATTTGCATTCATAACAAGGGTTCGTATTAAAGTGAGCCTTCCACCCGGTAGCGGTGCTATTTGATGCATTTTAACAGGCTATTTTCCACCAGCTGTCTCTCAAAAAAACGGCTGCGACTACTGCTTTTAATGCCTCACAACTACGTTGCTCCTGTTGCCCATTACTATGCGCCGCACAATGTGCTCCATAATTCAGACGGAGGAAAAGAGAGAAGTTTTTTGGGAGTTTCTCCCGTTCTTATTGTGTGAGTGTTTCTGTGTCGCCCATTACGTTTGCATACATAATCGCCTTTTTGGTGTGTCATAAAAAGGAGGAGAAAAAATCACGACTAATGCGTCTTACACAACTCCTTTTTTACGCAGCAATCACAATAAAAAGTTGGAAAACAGTCCCATTCCTTGAAGTAACTGCAAAAGCGGTTTTGTTAAAGACGGAAGGATTAGATTTGAAGATTAACTTTTTCTTTAAAATAGCTCCTTTTCCAGAGACACAAAAAATGGATAATTTCCGAGTAAAAAATCTCCGTAAGTAATTCCTTGAAGTAACTGCAAAGGCGGTTTTGTTTAAGACGGAAGGATTAGATTTGAAGATTAACTTTTTCTTTAAAATAGCTCCTTTTCCAGAGACACAAAAAATGGATAATTTCCGAGTAAAAAATCTCCGTAAGTCTCCTCCCCAAATTGTTTTTCAGGTAGTCATGTAGTAGGAAGTTTATTGGTGTGTTTTGTGAAACAAAAAACAAGAAATGTGGGCCAGTTTGACTCGGTGTCATTATGGCATGTTCTCCAATGCTTTTCTCATCAAAGCGATGAGGACGATGACGGCAAAGAGAATTTGTGAGAGGGAATCCGAGAACACTTACTTTTACGCATTATGCATGTACCTGAATCAAAGGCTTACTGTCTCAGATTTCTCAGAGATGTTTTTAGAAGAAGGAGAGAACTCGTAAAGGAGGAAGAAGGGAGGATTAACACGCTTGTAAAATCGTTCCTCTCATTACTCATCCGCCAAGGAGGCGGATATCTGTTTGCTCTCTGGACAGAAAAGGCAGGGCGTCTTCAATCACTGTTTTTCACAAACTACAACAAAGTCTCACAATTCCTTATATCTCTAAAAAATCTCTTTCCATGAACAAATATAAAAAGTGTTATCAATCGCGACATAAATCCGTTCCTCTTGTTTGCTCAGAAGCTCCTTGGTGCAATGAATGTGCAGGAGAACACGAGGGATTTTTTTTTGGAAAAATGCACAGTTTTCTCTTCGTATATTTTTTGTGTCATAAAAAGTGGAGTGAGCTCTCGAGTAAAAATTGTGATTCATTGACTTTTGGGCCGTGTGTGATGTGAGTGAGCGAGAGGTTAGGCATTATTGTGTGACTCGCTCACTGCATACAAAACCAGCGGAGGCACACAGAGAAATCAGTTTAGTATGCACATCACCTCCACCGAAGGCACACACTCTTGTCCAAAGGTTCTTTGTCCCTTCCTTCCTTGAGCGAAGACGAGAACAAGAATCGAGTTGAGACCGGACCATTTTCTGAAGAATATACCATTTCTGATGTAAGTGGAGATGACTTATTTTTTCCAGTGGACCACGTTGAAAAAATATGAAGGAGAACTTGGAGTCTCTCAATTTTCGCTTCTCTCATACTTTCCATGCATTCTCAGCTTTCGGCCTAGTTTGACATGACATATGAAATCTGCTATCGACCCACAAAAATACACTCCTTTCTGGAGGAGAGGTGGGAGAGAGAAAAAAAAAGAGTTTGGGAAAAGGTTGACTTTTTTCCTTTTGTGTGATCCGATATAATATATCGGATGCAGTAGTGCCTTTCGTTCCCATTTCTTTGGTTCGTATGAGTCACACGGTTCATTACGCCCGGCTCAGGTTCCAAGATAGGCGAGTTCCCTTGTGACACAAGTCTGTGCACTTGACTCTGTTGCAACGCTCTCTGCTCCCTTGTCGACGGACATTTTTGAGCTTGTACACACGCTGTTCCTTATCTGCACAGGGCCGGTGGTGGCGAGAGGAAATGTGAGATGGAACAACAAGGAAGAACAGAGTAAATGTTATCTGCTTACAAACCGTCCATTTCTTCCAGAAAAAAAAATCGTGTTTTCCGAGGGTTGTTCAATATCGTAGATGCCTCCCAGAAAAATTCTCGCTTCACTGCCATTTAATAACCGCAACAAGGTAGGTTCAGAACGGAGTGCGTACAAAGTATTTTCCTTCTGCTTGAATCATCCTTCTTCGAAGGTTTCCCTTCGGAAACACATGTTTCTCCGCATCACCACTCTAATCAAATAGCAAGTGAACCGAAGAGATGGGGAAAGCCACTAATTCCTTTCTCCGACATAAAACAATCTTCCGGTTGACCAGAGAAAACTCATTTCATCCTAAATTTTTATTTTCCCACAGAAAATATTACTGGAAATGTGAATGGCGGGCATAATGAGGGAGTTGCAGTGCGGGAGTGCAGTATTATGCAATGTAATAATGTTTGCTCGTGTAGGGGGATGTATACCATTTTTATATGATTACGACAATCATATTTGCTCTCTTATTGCACAATATGATAAATGTGTTGGATTATAGTTTGTTCTCTTTTGGGTTGCGTGTTCCACCGCAACTTGTTCAAGGTGGAGGCTACACACAAGGGCGCAATTTCCCGGGGTACTGCGATCTGACATGCCAACACAAGTCTGCACTCATTTCTACATGGAGAAAAATTATGAAAGCTTTCTCGCTCAGTTTGAGGTGCTCTGCAGTTGTCTGGAGCGCTGCCAACTTGTTTTTTGTGATGATTTTGATCACATCATGCATTTCCATGTTGGACGAGTATCTCATTCCGAGAGGGTGGCCATCAATATGCCATGTCCAGTAGCGAGATGAGAACATTTTTTCCGTAATTCAATTAAATACGGGATCACGGGGATACACACAGATCACAAAAAGTTGTGTCCCTACCTTTTATTTATTCATATTGCATATTGAATCGAGGAAAAAACCTTGATGATTTGTTGTGAGCGCGTTTTCTTTCTTGTGTAACCATTTTGTAATAATATTTCATGGGAAAACGAGCCAAGTTTTTCTTCTTGTGTTTTATGGAGTGAGAGGTTCTCGGTGAGGTGGTGCATCTAACGGGTGGACACATGGGTGCAGCAGGTCAGACTTTACAATCTTCTCTTCAGGTGATTCATGACGACGTAACTCTCAGCCGAAACACATACTTTCGTAACGTTTCTTCAGAGACGTAGAGTATACAGCACCCATTATCATTATCGAGTTGATGCTTATGCATAAAAATCGCCAAAAGACGCGTAAAAAGCAGTGTGATCATCTCCCCGTGCTTATTGATAATCACCTTCGCTCTCCCGTAAAAAAACAAGACAACTCTCTAAAAAAAATTCCCGAACTCTAAATCTTTCTCTCTGAAGAACTGGTGCCACAAACCTTTTTTTTCTGTATTCACACAACGATAATGATAGGAACGAGGATAATGTACGGTGCACGAGGAAAAAAAGTTAAACCTAAAGTGTTGTACAAATAGGAAAAAAATCGATGCTGGATACTTTTGTGTGTAATGGAAGCGAGTATTGCACTTGACTCGTCGTCCCTCATTTGCATACAATCTTGCACACTCACCCCGAAAAAAAATACAACAAAGTGAGCAAGCAAATCGAAAAGGAACCTAAAAAATCTTGTCTTGTCCCATTATTTTGCACACATCATGACGACGACGATCATGACTCGAGCGTTTTTTTATAAAAATCGTGATTACAATGTAATCGTTCTGTGCTCACAGAAATACACTCTCGAGCTCCAGACACAAAACAAAACTCCGAGTATTATAATGTGTGTACGCAACGTGCCATTTAACGCCGATATCACCGTCATCATCTCCTCCGTCGATAATTGTATGGTGCGCTCTTTTTCTCTGTAAAATAAACTTCTCAAGCCTCTTCTGGTATCGCACTTCGCTACAAATTGGCACTCTCTGAGATGAACAAGAAAATCGCATTTCTTCTGTCGCCGGAGGCCAAAGGAGAAGAAATCGCTGTAATATTTATCTTTTTTTCGTATTTCTTCTTTGAATGATGGTCATGATGATATGTGTGAGTGGTTCTCTTCACCGGGACAGTGCTCAGGTAAAATAAAGAAATGGTGAGTGTGCTAAAAAGTGATGGAGAAACACGAATAAAATGCATCTCTGAGCATTGGATATCATCCATGAATAAAAAAAGGCACTCACCCAACAGTTTTGGAGTAGGAGCATAAGGAAATAATAGAATGGTGATAGTTTCCTTTTTATTATGATGTTGTAGTGTCTCTGTGAAAAATTGTCCATCGCACAGGCACATTCTGTAGCTCTCCGTCTTTTGAATGGAGAAGGCAAGTCAGTGAGTGAGTGAGCTATTATAATGGTGTGCTCAAGCTGAAATAATGTATTTTCATGGTTCTCTGCCAACGAGACACGATTATTGCTCGTTGTGTCAGGACCATAAGAAATATATACACCGGAGAACAGAGCTCCTTTTTACTTCGTTTTTTATATTGCACACACATCTCAAAATTGTTTTTTCTTCTAGGAGCCTACGTATAAATGTAGAGTTGCACACGGTGGTTGGTCATGACGATGTGTCGACCTCCAGTCAAGCCGGAGTAATATGCTTTTGCCGTCTCATGGCTCTCAAAGTGCTCGTCAGGAGCGACATAACTCTTTTCGAGATGGTGAATGCACCCAGCTGTCAAACTTGAGTCTCTTGTGCGTACTATTCTTTTTCGTAGTGCGTTTTTTATACATATCTTTTTCTTGAGCACATTTTGATTCGTAACAAGGACAGCGACAAAATGCACAACGTCAGATCAATGGGAACAAGTTGATCGCTTCAGAATCCTTGTTTTCGGCTCTGCTGCATTTCCGAAGCCAATTCTTTTGCTGACTTTTACCTTGTGTCAACACCGACGAGATGGAACGGTTTTCTTCACAAGTTCACTCCAACTCCCAATTTTTTTGCCGAGCAACGGAACTCGTTTTAGAGGATTTTTGTAACAATTCTCATGGATTTGCTAGATTCACACTGATGTGCGTCAAGGAGAGGGTGCTCAAGACGGTGCCGTTGCGGTGTACTTTGCGCCTTGTTGAGCTGAAAAACTCATTTTGTTTACGACTCAGTTTTTTATGCGATCAGTTTCGCTCCTTTGACATTGAATAGTCACCGTGAGAAATTATTATGGTGTAACTCTTTTATGGGAGTTACAAAAAATGTAGAGAGAACAAAAAGTTATGAAAATTCCACAGTTGATCTCATAGTATGCAAAAAAGCTAAAAAAAAAAATATTATATGTATCACACAAAATCCTTTATGACTGTGTGCGACTTGTGACACACACGGTGTAATTGGGAGGAAGTACGGTAAATTGTGGTCTACGTGTGCTGCATACATTTTCGCCGAGCTTTTTTTTTTCTACAAAAGGGATGACAAGAGAGACAAAAGCTGCGGAATAAATTTTTGGTGCAATTTGCCTCCGATCTGCGAGCAGTATCACACATTTGTCGCGATCTATGATGAGGATGAGAATGCGAGGAAATTAGCGAGAAGCGAGAGGCATTATCATATAATGGTCGTCATCAGAGTTGGAGCGAGTGGAGTCCCTGGGAAATGTGCGATTCCTGAGTTATGCATTGTGCCTCCAAGAGGTACGACTGCTCATCGCGTCATTATGCCATTTTACAGGATTTCAGTCTCTGAGCTGAGGGCGTCGATGAATGAGAGACTGAGTGCATTATCCCGTGTCGTATGAGCGAATGTGAGTCTCAACTCAATCTTCGTTTTGCATGAGAAGTGAGTCAGTGAGCCAGTTGGCTCCTTCGTGTCGTTATCATCACATTATCAAGTGAGCCGAACTGATTTTTTTCTCTACCATTCTAATAATTTTCACTCACGACCAGGTTTCTCGCACATGGAACGCATATCGATCGAAATTGAATGAGGCTTCTCTTTTTTGTAACTCCACACTCGCATCCCCTGAGCATGGAACGTGCAAGAGTTGGTGCGAAGTGGGATAAATTATTTTGATGAGATGCTCGTCTTATTTCCGATTCCCAGTTTGATGAAATTTTTAGAGGTTCCAAGTTTTCAAATCCACTCCGTCCTGTGTAGCATCCAAAAAAATCGTCCAAATGAGAGGAAACGAGTTGTTTGGCTGGAAATTGATAATGATTTGTGTATGTGCTTCACACAAGAGAAACTTGCACACTTGATATGTGTCACTTGATTGAGCAGTAGTTGCAGTGGCTACTTGGCATTCATCTCTAGCTCCGAGTCTCCTCTCTAATGCAACTACTTCCGTAGTGCTGTTCCAGCAAATATATTTCTCGAGCTTGCATCTTTTTTTTCTTGAGCAACGCATTTTTTCCACACTGTTTACCCGGAGCCTCGTTGAAGCCTTGTAATCGAATCAGGCTCGTACCCGATGCTCCTCAAAATGTGCAATGTGCACACCATTTTTTCTGTTTTTCTGCTTTCCAAAGAAAAGAGCCCAGTGCACATCATTTTTGCTGTTTATCCTCTCTTGAGGATTTTTGTCATGTCCGCAAACGCAGCAAGTCACGTCGTCTCAGAACACTTGCCTTCCGCCGAAGGAGCTGAGGAGATAAAAGAAAAAAAAGACGGAATGACTCGAGACACGACTCTACAAAATAGCAAGCAAATAATAATGCGATGCACATATATGTACGACATGTCCTCTCTCGGCATTACAATAGAAAACCAACAAAAAGCAGTCCCTATCTCTTCAGAAGACAACATGAACAAAAAGATTCAGAGAGAGAAGGACATGTTCATTTCGTGTCGAACATGACCTGTCAAAACCGTGATGAGTATTGCGAGAGCTCTCCAAGAAAAAATATACAAAAACTGTGTCCTTTCTCTCCGAATCTGTTGTGAACAAACCAAAGAAAAAAAAGACTTTCAAAAGATCAATATCATCATGCTAATATATACAAACTTTTTTTTTGCAATAACGGACATCTAAATATGATGATCGCAAATATGTTTCTTTGATTATGCGGATTATTGTGGAACAGTACAAATCACTTTTTGTTCACGAGAGACATTTTACGGAGAAAAATAAGAGGACAAAGATTTTTTTTGAGATGTGTGTGATGAAGTGTAATAGAGGAGAAAAAGGAATCATGTCATCATGCCATGTCATGCGCGTAATGTATCCATTTCACACAACGATTTTCATGCAAATTTCAAAAGTTTTTTTGTGTGAAGGGTGCACACGACGAGCACAATAAAGAAAAAGTGTGATGGAACGAAGAATGGGAATCGGATGAGATCGCAATGCCTAAAAAATAAGATGCCTATTTTCCCATTCTTTTCCCATTCTCATTGTGATGTCGAGGGAATGGGGAATCGCTCACAAATGGAGGAACGCACATTCCGCCATTCTCCAAAAATGAGGAGCTCATCGACGACGATGATAAACGGAGAAACACGTTCCTTGATTGTAAGGTTTTTATTTTTGTAATTTGCTCACTATTTTGTTTGTGAAGGAAAACGCGTCTTTTGTTGTGAGACTCACCTGAAATGGAAATCGAAGAAGGAGGAATATAACAACTAATATCCTTGGAGCACACACGTACATTCTCGAAGAGAGGGAAATTTTTGACGAAAGAAGTCATTTATTCCATGCTTAAATTTCCTCCATTTTTCTCATCGCCACCATCAACTTCATTTCCTCTGTTCACAATAGCGCATCATCATCATCATCGTGGTGGAATGGGAGCTCCTTTTTTATTTCTTCGTGTAAAGAAAAGTTTTGCTGACTGAATGAGTAATTGAGTTGATGCACACAATCTGTGCATAAAAACGGGAGTTTGGAGGTATTTTGTGTGTGCTCCTTGATTGCCTCTGTTGATGACGGGGATGGAACATTTCCGCTTTCCAAAACTCATGGTCATTCCAAATGGCCAGTCTGATTAATTTGATTAGCTCCACCAGCCCACCTATTGTGGAAGTGAAGACGGTGAGAAATTGGCGGAAGGAGGAGGAAAAACGACGATTTCCCAGAGAACACCAAATTTCGTACGTATTGATCCCAGAACATGCGAAAACAACTTTTAACACGCTCTTAATAATTTTCGACAAAAAACTCGCGATTGAGCCTTTTACTAAATGCTGGCCCTGGGATTTGAGCATTTATTGATGTTTTGCGAGTCTCTCTGCGCATGGATCTGTGCAAGATTTCTTTTTTGAGCAGGAAAAAGAGTGAATCGTACAGCGGATTCAGTTGCATTCCATTCCTCCATTCATCTTGTGCCTGTCTTGATGATAGAGCTGCTAATGGGGTTTTCATCGAGTGTGAACAATATAAAAATGTATCCACGATCCTGTTGCACTCTCTACCAGCACAACACTTATTGTTCGCGTAAAGAGCGTAGATCATCATCAGCACCATTTTCTGAGAGATATGAGCTCTAATATCCGCCAACTTTTTATCTCCGCCGTAGATCCCATTTCATAATACGAGACTCCCAATTTTATGCTCATACTCCTTCCTTACTTTTGTATCGCTTTTTATGCCGAAGTGGGAAGAGAAGCGGATGTTATCACTCTTTCTTCCCGTTTTCCTCTCCAACTTGTTGTGAGTGCACACGGAAATGTGAATGTTGCAGTATTTCGGCAGAAAGGTGCCTTGTTACGGTCAATGGAGAAAAGGTGAACACACTTCTCTCAACGCAAAGAATACGAAGCACGAAATACCGTTTGACTTCACTTTCCCACGTACAACTCACAATAGTCGTTTCGGACGTGTAAGAAAAGAGTTGTCCTAAAGCAAACTTGCTCCACATTAAAATGTGCGTGTGTGCACAAGACGGCTAATGTGTTTTTGCCGAAAGTGTAGCGTATGTGAGTCCCCGTCACTTCGACATTCCGATATTGATCTACTGTCCACACACATTATGCATATATCCCACTTTCTCCCTGTTTGCACACGCCACGCAATTTGGAGCAATCACAGGACATCATCAATTCATAAACTATTTGCTCTTTTATGCCAGCTCCGACTAAACATTTGGTGTGCGAGGCAAATGCCCACAATTTGTGTGTTTCTCTGCATTCCTTCAGAGAGAGGTGTATTTGCCTCGATTCTGCATATTTCATAATTTCTATTACGAACCTTCAACTCGTACCGTCGCTCTTTGTTTACGCGAACAATTAAATCGATTTCCCTTACCAAACCAGAGAGTTATCGTATTAGTTGAGGTTTTACCTCACATTCAGGTAGAGGGAAACGTAATAACTGAATCATGACCATAATTGAGCTTGTTAAGGTAGAGAGATGTGAGAAATGAAAATGAAATGAGAGACTACGTGGAATTTCTCAACAATACATAAAACAGAGAGAGAGAGTGCTGCATAGATTATGAACGGTGCTCATATTCAAGCTCCTTTTTGGTGTGCATGACTTATCAAGCTTAAAGAGCACAGCCATCTCTCTCCTTTCAGAAAAAATGTGAGCTTTACTCAAAAAAGCTAAACTGTTGAGCTGCACTTTGAAGAGATACTCTCTTGAAAAGAGTTTCAACGAAAAGAACTTGAGTCATACTTTTGAATGTCTTCTCTCGAATAAAAAAATCTCAGAGCTCTGTGTACTCGCTTTTGGCAAGAATCGCCCAGAGCGTTAAAAACTTTACATTTTTCTGCTTGAAATGAGTAAAATAGGAATGAGTCGAAAACATTGGTAGAATTTTATTGTGTTTTGTTGAAAAAGCGAGGATTTTTACTTGGAGAGAGGTGTAAAAAAGGGAGTTGTGTCAGATTGAAATTCAAAAGGGGTGACAAGACACTCTCTCGCGGCTCTCCGCTACGTGTCGGCATTAATTCTCATTGGGAATTCATGACAGGTCCGTCCATCGGCGTGCACACAAGTAGACACGAGAAAAAAAGGAAAACTGCTTGAAAAAAACGTCTTTCCATATATCCATCCATCACTCACTCATCTCATCGGTATCGCACAAACACACACACCCGAGTGAGCGGGTGAGATATTGTTGAAAAGGTCATTTCGAGGCGAGTTTTAATGTGTAATTTTGCCAGTGTGTGGATGTCATCACATGGGTGACGGGTCACTGACGTGACATGACTCACCACTTGTCCCGAGCCGTGACGACGATCAACTATGTATAGACTGGTCTCGGATCCTCCCCCCAAAAAATCCAGTCATTTTATATTCATCTCATTTTTTTGCTAGGCGAGTAGTATCAAACTGGTGAGATATGGTTTCACACACACATCCATCCATGTAATACCTGGTCTAGTGATTTTTATGAGGCTCTATGTGCCGTCCACCTTGTTGCCCTCGTTTTTTAGCGAAACTTTTGTCAAAATAATGGACTAGACACGACATTGCTTTTTTGGAACATGCGAGACTCGCTGCGGTGCGACATAGCTTTTTGTTGTCGATACCCAAGCCTATTTTTTGAAGCGGATGGGTCATCATCCTTTTCCCATTTAATAATGAGCTCCCATATCGCTCCGTTCATGTGGAGCACCAACAACTCACTATTTGCAAGCATTTTGCTTTCCCAGAGTTACACAAGAGTAAAAATTCGACGCTATCGAGGCGTACACGAGGTTACACTGTAATGAGTTGCCTTATATATTTCAGGCCCGTGAGCCAAATCCCATATCCATCTAAACGTTTTCTTCTCACCATGTGAATTGAACCGCTCCGAGGCCAACCTCCGTACTAAGCACACTGAGAAAAAAAACGGCAAATATTTGCTTTTCGCAGGCTAATGAGGAGGGCAGCAAGAAGTACATAAAAATTGAAAAGTGTAATCTAACGTAGCCACGAATTATTATTCACCATAATATTGTTCCGAAAGTTGTGTGGAGCACACATGTGCACACTAAACTATCATTTTTATTTCGCTCTTTTTCGCAACGAAATTACACACACAGATAAAAACTGTAAAAAGTTAACCACTTGTAGAGAACCATTAGGGCGCAAAAATCTTTATGTGAGGAGGTTGATGATTATACACATTGAAGGGATGAGAGGGCCTTTGGCTTTTTCGACGAAAAGAGCGGAAATTTTCTCGAGTCATAATCATTTCTTTTCTGGGCTGGGAAACGGGTGTGATAATAATGCGCCTGTCGTGTACAACTCGGCGAGTGTGCATGGAATTCCTGATGGATAAATATGATCAGTCAGTTTGGTTGTGCGACCGTTGTTTCGCTGTCAGGAGTCATTCTCGTCTCATCAACATCATCCCTGAGCAATACAGAACGGAGAGGGGGTTTGTTTTATGTGCGATCTGTATGCACCTCGAAGAGCACAGTGAATCATGTTTTATTGCACACACTCACCCCAAAAACAGTGTGCGAAGGTATAAAAGTTAAATGTTGTGGAGCCCCTCAGGGTGTCCACACACTGCACAAACATGAATTGTTGACACAACCTCCAAAAACTCCACCACGGGCAAACTGTGTGTAGAAAAAAGTCAAGTCATCGGGCTGCGAGCTGAGACTCGTAAATCTCGGGACTCTCGCATGTGCTCGTCAGTCTTGTCTTGACCGTTCCTTCTCTCTTTATCTTGATGACGATAAAACAATATGGTGAGTGTGTGCTCAATCCTCATCATGATGATGCTCATGCTTATCCTCAGCGTTTATTATGGAGCCATTAATTTATTGCGCGAACAACACATAGCAGTGAGAAAACAGGTACTCTTTTCGCAGCGATTAATAATGCTCCTCCGTTTTGTTCGAGGAAAATGGAGAAAAACGTTGGATGGACGGCTGTACATTAATTATCTCAAAGAGACACCACACCGGTGTCTGTGGCTGCTTACAAACACAAAAGATTGG